>PVIU01011000.1:0-67055 GCA_004026605.1 Ondatra zibethicus
ACACCTTCCTAGGCCTGGATGGAGGCGAGAGGGCCTTGGGCTTCCCACAGGGCAGGGTAACCTGCCCTCTCTTAGGACTGGAGGGGAAAAGGGGAGGGGGAGGGGGGAAGCGGGAGGGAAATGGGAGGAGCGGAGGAGGTGGAAATTTTGAATGGTACTATTTATAATGCAATAATAAAAAATTAAATGTGGAAAAAAAGAGCGAAAATGCATTCATGGACATACCAGCTCATTTATTCCAGGGGATAGATTCTCACTAGACAATGAGAGCTTCTCAACAGATTAAATAGATTCAATGACCCTCACATAGAAGCTTTTGCCTCATGACAGGCATACACAATGGCACCAAAACAAATAAATAGAAAAGGACATTCTAGCACAAATGGATTAAATCAGACAGGTATATGATCCTGATTTACAGTGGGTAGGAGAAAGACGGTCACCTAAATCATGCTGTTTATTCAGTTAGTACCCTCCTTCTTCAGATCTTTCACTTAGTATTTGCTTGTTTCAAACTATGTTGCACTGTTTCTTCTGCTCTTAAAATGTCTAATTTTAATGTTGCTGCACTGACTGGAAACCATGTGACACCCATCTCATGTTAGCATATTAAGTTTCTAGTAACTAAATGCCAGATTGCAGTAAACTTCCATATTGGATGATCATCTTACATTGGACCTACCATTATATATAATGTTCATCTTGACAGGAACATAGCATTCATATGATCATACACCCATTACAATAGATATGTATGCACACATTTTTGTGGTTATCTGATTTTGCTGTTGGAGAAGACGACTATTTTTGCATCAATTATTTATTAATTTATTTATTTAGTTGTTAGTTTTGTTTTACACACAGGTCTCAGTATGTAATCCAGGTTGACTTTGAACTCAAGTTTCTCCTGCTTAAGATTCTTGAGTGCTGGGACTGTCAGCATGACCAGCTTTGAATTTGATTTTCCTCTTATCTTGTTTCTGTCCATTTTGGATACAGTTCATTTCCCCAGTCTGATCAGGTCACTTGAATGCTGATTCTGTCCTCTAACATATCCCTGTCATCACGTCACCTACGTATTTGATGATCTTCATCTCTTACATTTTATCCAAGATACTGATGACTCTGCAGCCGAGCAGGAGAAAGGCCACAGCCTGATGGCTGTCACTGCCTCTGTCCTCATTATTCCAACTGACCTATTAATTAATGCTCCTGGGACCTCTTTCAAACAGATTCAAATATAGTCCTTTACAGACCCATCAAAAGCCACCCCCTTTCTCCCAATAAAGATACTAGGGAGAATACTGTAAAATAGCTTATGATCAGCTGGATATGCTGCAGTCTTCCTTTTCTGGATCTATAATGCCCTAAAGTGAAATGAGGTCAGTCTGAACCAATGTGCTCTTTAAGAGCTTTAGCCACGACCAAAGTGTAAGTGGTACTCCTTCTATATAATTAGAACTTCAGAACGTGGGTGCTGTGAAGGATTGCAGAGATTATCTGGTGAAGCCTCATCACCCTACAAGTGACTCTCAAGCTTGAAATAACTTTGCCCATGGTCACACAGCTAGTCAGAGCTTGAAATCTAGTTATAGCATATATTCTTCTTTTCACACTTAGGAGGAGTAGAATCGACTTCAGAAAACTATTTCTCAACATGGCTGCTATGGACTATAATTTCTAAGCTTGAAGGAAAGCATCCCTGCGTTCCAATTGCATTCTAGACCTTGAGCACTGCCAGTGATTCACAACTTATTCAGGCATTAAATAAATATTTAGTATTCGTCCCATATGCACCAGTCATACAGCAAACACTGCACTATGACAAATAAGACAGCAATCTCTGCAATCTCTTTTAGAGGTTCCCAGGAAAAAAAGATGAACAGTAAATAGCTAATTACCTAAATATATATCTCACTATGAATTGAGACGTTTAAGAATGTTGATAGTGTTTTGTAAGAGGTAAACGTAGTAAAAACAAGTTTTTGAGAAAAATAACTGAACACATTCAAAGTTTACATTCAAAGAGAGACAGCTAGTATACCAAATAAAATCAAGAGGAAGAATAAATAGCGTTAAGGAATGGCGAGTTGGCAATGTTAGAAAATATGTAAATATAAAAATTCCTGAATGCACTTTGAGCAGGAGAAGGGACCAAATTGACTAGAATTGTACAATGCTACACTATACAGAGTAGAAACAGCACAATCAGAGAAATCAGAGGTGAATGTAAAAGGTTGCTTCTAGATAGGAAATTTTAGAAGAGATCTGGAGAGGGAGTTAAAACTTTAATCATGACATATAGTCAATATACCGAAAGAGAAATCACTAAGTGCATTATGATTGCTTCCCAACAATGTCAAAATTTATTTCACCATGGAGCTATTATTTTTAAGTGAACCACATTTAACACTATGAAATTCTAAAATTATAGACATATACTTATGAGTACATTATGCTGTGGGATATCTCAAGCTACAAGTCACATTCTGGCATCTTCTCAGTGATGACAAACACTGACATTTACTTGCTTCTCTTAATCAGAGTTGTATTTCTTATTTGTTTCCTTTCCTGGCAGGTGACTCATTTATTTATGAGGGTCACCCTGGAGCAGGCTCATTTACCTTCATTCAAATTGCTATTTATCAGCCTTCAAAAAATAGAAGCCCACATAGTAACGCGCAATAAAGGAGCATGTTTATGTGAATATCATTTTATTCCTCACCTCCTTCTACTCACCCTCAACTCAATGTCGTCTGTTTTCAGAATAGAATGCTAATTGCTCATTAATATTTAGGAAAACTAACTCCTACAGAAAAATTACCTTCCAGACTAATTAGCTAGCAATCATTTACAGATTTGGATATATTTCCATAGGCTGATTTAATTATATTTTTAAATAAGGAACAGGGAATAAGAGGATTAGAAGGAGGCTCCAAGGTGTCAGTAATAAAGTAATGGTCGATATTCAAAATTGCTAATGTGTCAATGTTCCTGAACCTGACCAAAATAAAGAGCTCCACATTGATGTTCCATGAAGATATTAATTCTGTGGCCCTGTGTGGCTTCTATGGCACAACTTGCAGGTGTGTAGAAGACATTTCTTCTTAAAGCTTAGCTGGTCAGTGTCTTCTCCCTAACCCCACAGTTGTTTACTCCTTTTATAAAGCTTGTGAGCAACTTTCAAGAACCCTTCACTTACTCAGAAACTCAACCTTTCTTTACTTTCATAATCTCATGGGCCTCTCTCCCTCTCTGCCCTTAAAACAATGTTTCAATTAAGAAGAAACTGCTGGGTAGCACCTCCAGATAATTTTGATGCACACTTGGTGTAAAATCACAGGTTTGGATAAATCAAATCTATTTCTTGTTCTGAGAATAGATTCTTCTTTGCATTACCTTTTTATAAAAAGGACTGCTTTGACAAAATTATGATTTCATTAAGGAGAATTAGTTTGCAGAGATACTACAATAGTTTCTTCAAAATCAACATTTTTGTTGGTTTATTCTCTAGAGAGTAGAAGCAAGAGTTGGAATCAGGAAAGCAAGAATGGATCCTACTATTTTGGTTTCTACTGTTCTGTGGTCCCTACAAGACCCTGTACATAGTGGAAGGGTCTCTGAGGATAAGGTTTCCCTTGCTGGAAACCATCACATATATTCCTTCAGTAGCAATATATTTCTTGACCACACAGATGGTAATAATTCCTGGCATTTACATTCAGCATGAAATATATGAGACTAATAGGGAGAGAGGATGGCAGTGCAACACAGAGCGTTTATTAGTGTTAGACTAACTCTGTAAGGGAAATGGTTCATTTCATTGCTTTAACGTCAGGATTTTTCCTTCCCTCTAGTGAACACAAAATTGGGGCTGCTTCTCAACTTCAATCAGCAAATGAGAAAGCAAGTATCTAGTGCCTAGAATCTGTCTACAGAGTCTGTGAATGCAATTGTAATATCATGAAAAGTTAAAAAATTTGGACTTTTTCAAGGTCTCCTGATTTACTTAGAAAAACTCCATAAATTGCGCATTCAGACATAACATGTGTTGAATGCTTGAAATGTTTTCAGAAACTACATTGAGTGATTTTTATAAATATTTCTTGTTTTAAAAAAGTGCACGTAAATAAGAAAAGGGTGGCATGATAAAGCAGAGAAAATCCAACGCTAAGTTGTGTCTGGTAGAGATACTCAGAGAAAAGCATCAAGAACTGAGGTTCTCCAATTAATCTGCAGTGTGAAGATGAGTGTATAGGCAATTTGGCTCATGTTTAGTGTGTACAAGGTTCTAGGTTTAAGCTTCAGAAGTGCAAAATCACTGCCATCATCATCTTCTTCATTATTATCATCATGCATTTGATCTGTCAACTTAATTTATTATTTGATTTATTCTCTAAGATGTAAAATGAGGGCTTTGAACCAGATACCTCAAAATTATAAAGCTGTGATCTGTGGATAATGGTTTTGTTATGTTAAAAGATACACAGTAATAAAATGCAAACAAAGCAGTGGGTAGAGGAAGACTAGTGTCAGCATTTTAAAAGTGTAGTGTCAATCCAAACCAAGGAGATACATTTCTGAAGGACTCTAGAAACTTAAAAGACATTTCTGTATTTAGTGAATCTGTAAGAGGAAAATCTCATTTGTGTCATTTTGTTAAATTATTTTATTCTAAAAGCTGTGCAGACATGTCACTGAGTGACATCCCTTAGAGTCACATCCCAGAAACAGCAAGGAAGATGCTGGAAATTACATCAGAGAACTGGGCCATCCCCATGGATCTGAGATAGGCAGCTTTAGTAGAGAGCTGGGAAAGGACCCTCAAATTCAGTTTGTTGAGCAGCAAGGGCCAACACTACACAGAGAATGTCTGCAAAATAGTTTACTTTCATTTGTGCAGCTGTCTCACAGGACATTTGCAAATGCATTTAACCCTTCTCAGCAACTCATGCTTAACTTTATATACTAGATTTTCTTTCTTTTAAAACAAAGAATCTGGGGCTTGTCTTGACTGTTTCTTACATTCTCAATGTCACATTCTCTGTCTCCACTGCTTAGTCCTGTCACTTAGCTGAGTTCATTTGCTTATGAAGATTTCTTCTGAGTTCCAATGTTTTTCTCCATCACCCTTCTGCTATGTTGTCTGGATCTCACCCGTGATTGCGGAGGAACCTATACATTTATCATGCATTAGGAACAAAAGACACTTCATGGTCAGCGTGGTGGTTCATACAAGAAACCATTCTTCAGCACATGCCACCTGAGTTTGGGTATGGTGGTGACCCTGACCAGCCACCAGCCCTCCATCTGGTTTCTGAAAATAAGCACCACCAAGACAGACTGAGTTCACTACTCCTGTGTTTATAGAGCTGTTTGAGAACTCCGTTCTGCCCTAGGGGAGGATGGTCCTAAGGCACATACCTAAAGGATAAAATAGGAAGGTAAACCCAGAAAACACATGGCTGGCATCAGTGCCAGCCTCAGTACCCTTCTTTAGGGTCATAACTGGGAAGCCACACCTCTTCTTTCAGCTTTTTTGTTTCATTGTTTTAGACAAGAAAGTGGAACTTTCTAAGCCTCTTCCCAGCCTTCATGTACATTTATGTTTTAATGTGAATTGACCAAGTCAAACTTAGCAATCAATGAGGTGACAAATGTCACATTGGATAGTCCTCACGGCCATTATTTGAATCAGGGCATTTGAAACCTTCCCACCTCTCTTCTACTGCCAGAAAAGATGAAAGGGTCATTTCTAACCCGAGCTGTGACCTGTGCCTTGAATTTTGCAGTGCCTTTCCACTTACCATTTTCAGCTCAGTTTTGGCCCCCCCAGGGAGAGACCAGACTCTTCTCTGAATGATATTTGAAAATAAAATACAATTGATTTCACTGCTCTTTGAATCTCTCCTATCAGCGATTGAATTTTCTTCTTTTCTGTTCTACAATTTAGAAATGATTCAAACAATGACAGTTAGAAACTGCAATGTGTAAATGAATGTTCTCTACTTTCTCTCTTTGTTACAAATGTTTCCTGAGAAAAGACCATGTACTATGCGTGTGCATGCAAATATCTGTTCACACAAAGGGTCCATGTTGGTGCAATTCATATTGGACTTCTATCTGCATTTACCTGTTACTATGAAATTGTGAGTCATACATGTCTATATAACATGTATGACTTGGTATATAATGTTTGTGAGCACCTTGATATGCTGTAGATGCATTGCTCTATATGTGCATGTTCAGTGGGTTATATCCATATTGCATATTTAACGATGTTTGCCTATAATTAGACATATTAACATAGATATCTTGCAAATGTTTATGCCTGCTGATAGAAGAAAAGGAACTTTTTGCCTTGTTCCTTGTGCAGATATATGTCTATGTAAACAGTCACATTCACAGCTGTAACTAAGTGCTTGTGTGGTTATATTTGCATTATAGTCTTGCTATTCCATTTTCTATCAAAAAAAAGCATAAACAAAATTCAACATCGTTTGGATAGTTTGGGCAGCTCCTGCTGGTGTGGGCAGTGACTATGAATCATGGCACACTCATCTCTCCCAGCCGGGTATTAACTGTCATTTCTTCAAGCAAGATAAAGTCACCCAAATAGATTTCATCCTAATTATCTGGCAAAGAAAGGAGGTGATGCATATGTCACTGATGGACCTAGTAATCCTCCTTTCTCCTGCAGCAAAGGGACACAATAGTCCCCTGAGATGCCACCCAACGAGCCTTTATTGAGTGACACATAGCTGGCTTAACATAGTGGTGATTGAAATGTTGGTCTGGCAGAAGCTGCCAGTGTTGGACAGGCCCTGCACACCTATTTTCCATCCCTTGCCTACCTAGATTTGTGTGAGCAGGAGATCTGTGCTTCCTGTCATTCAACCTGTCTGCACTTCACCAGCGGCACTGCTGGAGTGGTCAGTTATGACAGTGATGGTTGGTAGAGAAGAATTCAGCCTTGTGTTCAAATAGGCCTTGGATTTCTTTCAGTAGAGAGGGCCATTCTGTATGGAAACTTGTGACATTACAGACAAAAGCAATAGTGCCATTTCTATCACCTGTGGGAAGAGTAAGACTTCAGGCTCTCCACAGCCTAGAAATCATGGATTCTTTTGCATACTTAAGTGTGAGGACAGGGAGTTTGAATAAACGCAAATATCAAACTTTGTCAGTTTATAGACTACACACTTTTTTTTTTAAAAAAAGAAAAACTAGTGTTCTAAGTCTTTGTGTATATTACTTTAGAAGGTTCTTAAAAGATGGCTGGAATTTCACTCAAGATCATGGCAGGGTAAGGTGGTGCCCCATGCTTCTATAAGAAGAAGAAGCTGAACCTGAGTGTCTGGAGGAAATCTAATCCAGTGGGCACCGTGTTTTCAGGAATTACTGTGGCAATCACAGAAATTACCATTAACAATCAGCAAACTCCTATTTGCAAAGACCAAGGATCACAACCCAGCCATTTCTGGAAGTGCAGAAGCCTGCTATGTCACTCGTTGATCGCTTGTTCTAGGAGCTTCATGTTACAAAAGAGTCAAGACTTCTAAAACATCGTCATCCAGATCTTCAGATAGTATGCAGTGTACAGTGACAGTCTTCCATCAGCCCTGATTCCAAGTTCCTGCCCCGCTTGAGTTTTTGTCCTGACTTCCTTCGATGAGGAACTGTGATGTGGAAGCATAAGTTGAATAAACCTTTACCTCTGCAAGTTGTCTTAGTTATGATGTTTCTTCACATCAGTACCAACTGTAAATAAGTTATCGTGGTTTTGGTTTTTCGAGACAGAGTTTCTAAGTGACTTTGGAGCCTATTCTGGAACTAGCTCTGGAAGACCAGGCTGGCCTTAAGCTCACAGATGTCTGCCTGCCTCTAGCTCCTGAGTGCTGGGATTAAAGGTGTGTGCCACCACCACCTGGCTGCAAAATATCATGTTAATGGAAAGACTATTGATAGTGCCTAAATTCTTTAGTTACCCTAGATACCTATCAGTGGATAAACTGACAAAGAGTGTGTTATATTTATAAATGATGAATTTTTATCTGGCCATAAGGAGAATTAAATGTTTTCAAGAAAATGGGCAAAACTGGAGATCATCATGTTAAGCAAAAGATAAGCCAGAGACACAATTAGGTATTATGCATTTACTCTCAACCAATCATTGTAGAGCAAGATTTGAAGGAAAATGGGGGAGCTATTAGGAATTTTGTAAAAGGAAAGTGATAGGGTAAGTTACTTAGGGATTAAGGTAAGTAATAAACATGTATGAAAGTAGTACAATAAAACTTAATACTTTATACAATTTGCCTATACTCAGATAAATATGATAAAATTATGTCTGATCCTCAAATAATATGCAAATTCTGCATTCAGAATTGCTGACACTCCAGGGGCTAACTCAGAGTCTATGGTTTTCTAGAGATATGACTAACTATTCATCTGTCAAATGTTAAAAATCCAACCAGGAGTTTTGTAGATTTCTCTTATATAATTTACAAAGTAGGTTCCCATGCAATAAAGCATAAACTAACTCAAACAGAAATAATCAATCACTAATATCATGTAGCTATTTTTGTCTATCTCATATTCTCATTGTGAATGCTCTCTTGCTGGATCTAGTAGCTTTTTTATCCAGTAGCTTCCCTTCTACTCTTGTTCTAGCTGACAGATGTAATTGCACACACTGACTCATGCCCTCCCATTCTCTTATGAGCAGAACACAAGGCTTTTGAGTTCTCTGCATTATTCTTTTATCCTCATATACCCTCACTAGTGATTACCATCTGCAAATTTAATTAGCCATCAATTCATTACTTTGCCTAATCATTAGTGAAGTTTAAAAACTTCATGAAAATAGAAAGAATGCAGTTTCTCATACATATTCAGAAAAAGTCAACCTTTTTTCTAAAATTTCTTTATACATTTTGGCTCTTTCTAGTTAATAATGTAATGGAATCATAGCCAATAAGCAGGTGGAAACTTACAATGTGGTAAAGTGGGAAATGAAAACAGCTTCATAAAGAGAAAATCCAGTAATGGAAGGATGGCTCAATAGATAAAAACAGTTGTCCTAGCGTGAGGACCTGAGTTCAAATCTCAAGAATACATTTTTTTCTTCTCTCATATATAATATCCCAACTTTAGTTTTGCCTTCCTTCCCTCCTCCTACCCTCACAACTTCCCTCTCTCCCAGATGGTCTCCTCTATTTGGTTTTGAAAATGAGCAGGACTCCAAGAAATATCAACTGAACTAAACACAGAATTCTTATGGAAAACCTAGATGCATTATTCCACAAGCATATAGAATGTGGAAACAAGAGGATTATTTGTACTTGCTGACCACCAATCTTAGTAAAAAGAAAAACAAAAAAGAAAACCCACAAAAAAACAACAGTGTCTTCAAGGAATTAGGTGCAAAGTGATAGAGCAGGACACTTAAGAACTCAGCCTAACATAACAAGTGCAATATACCACACTCACATATATTATACTCTGAACACACACACAAAGAGACACCCATGAGAGAGAGAGAAAGAGACAGAGACAGAGATAGAGAGAGACAGAGAGAGAGACATAGAGAGGGAGAAACAGAGGCAAGAAATAGACAATGAGACCATAAAAACAAGGAAAGAAGTCAGTGATCTTCACAACAGTGCTATTGTAATCATTTGGAGCTCTCTTTTTCTCCCTTCTAAGCACACAAAAAACAATCCTCAAAACTATTTAGTGCTTTTTTGGCAACTGCTTGGGGAGTATTATTATTAGGATTTTCAATCCTTCCTGAAGAATCAGGGTTTCTTGTTCTGGCCCCAAAAATTCACTAATGTCTGAATATTTTTTCTCTCTCTGAATCAACCAGACAATTAGACTGCTCTTCTATTCATCTAGAATTCTCTGGGAAATTTCTTCTGACCTTTGTGGAACAATCCAGCATTTTTTTTGATACGGGCTCCAGATGGTTTAAAACACAAAAATGGCTACACAGCACATTGACCAGTGTCAGATGCTTCCTCACTGAGTTCTCCTGAGTTTCAAGCACAAAATGGTATCCATTGAAAAGAAATCACACAGACTTAGGGTTTTAAAGGTTATTTTATTTTTTATTTATATGTATGTGTATATGATCATGTCTGAATGCAGACAGAAGAGGACATTGGATCATATGAAGCTGGAGTTATTGGCATTTGTGAGAAACTTGACATGGGTGCTGGGAATGGATCTACAGTAGTTGGTAAGAGCAAGCAAGAACTCTTAGCTGGCATTCCTTCTCTCCATCTCTCCAGGCACAATTCAGTGGACTTTCTCATTTACTGCTGCATCTCATTCTGTAATTTCTCTACATTAAAGTTCTAGTCTAAAAAATAACTTGGTATCTGTGGACAGAACTTTATACCACTGTGACATCTGGGAATATGAAGTATGAGGGAAATTTGTGCTGCAAAAGCAAGTCTATGATGCTGGAACACATAATGTCTGGTATTTAATTAAACATGTAGCATTTGCCATAAGTTTTATTTCTTTGCTTTGTATTTTACTGTTATTTCTACTTATTATTATTATTATATTATGTGTATGATGTGTGAGTGCAGGCAAACAAATGGCACGATGTTCGCATGGTGATCCTTGGCAAACTTTCGGGAGTCAGTTCTTTCCTCCCACCATGGATCCTGGCAGTTTACTTTAAGTTTCCTGGTTTCTGAAGGAATTGCTTTTACCTGCTGATCCATATCACAGACTTTGTTTCTTTTCGTAGATAAATAATATCATATATATATATTTATATGAACCAACTAAACACTGGAAGGAGTGAGAATAGAAAATGAAATTCTCTGAAATTTATATGCAAAGAACTTTCCACAGGGAGTACAGTTGAATATAAACTAGGGTTTGTTGAATAGAACCCATCCAGTTATTGTAAAGCTGACTTTGGGAAATATCTACGAGGCATTACAGGAGAGAAAATTAAGCTTAATCATTACCATCACCACTATTATTAATTGTTCCATTTACTACTAAGTGAGAGAATTTTGGAACTCCTACAAAACATAAATTCAGTAACTCTTTCTAAAATATGTGTAGCTTTCTTATTTTGAGACTTTTTCTAGTTGATTATTTATATGTTTATTGATTTACTTGTGATAGAGGCAAAGAAAATTATTATTCCTGATTAAGGACAGTAAAATCCAAGATTATGATTAAGAAGGTCTTTCTTTTTTATCGCAAGTATATTAATGTTTGTTGCTCAGTTTCATCACAGTCCTCCATAGATATTTTCTGCAATAAAGAGAACCAGTATGTAGAATTCACAGAAGTGAAATTTCATGTAGGAAAGTAATATTAAAATTGAGGTAAGAAAGAAGATGTGGAGTCCTGTTCTACCCATTGCAGTGTGAAGAATTCTAGAGAGGCTCTCAACAAGAATAAATTTCTACAATTAATGTCACTAAGTCTTTAACTAATGAAAAAGACAATAGTTTTAATGGTTTCATAGATCCTTTGACAATACAGTGTAGATATCACTGTGTCAAACACAGATAGTATTTTAGACTTGCAGTGCTGGGTGAATCATCTACATGATATATAAAATCAAGAATCATGGACAGCTTCAGAGAGATGGAAACGTTGGCTCTATAATGACAAATGATTTATTTCTGCAAAAAATCAGAAACTAGAGAAAATCTAAACTTTAGATGAGATCACAGTCAGATTGACTGACAGTACCTGTGGCTTAATAAATATCCATGTCATAAGGTAGTTGTGGTAATTTGTTATATAGCAATATAAAATTCACTTATACTGGATAAGTATTACCTTTGTTTCTTTTCTATTGTATGTGTGAAGTATACAATCTCTTCTAATGGATTATGTCTGCACTAGTCAAAATGAAAAATACTTTCTTCATTTCTCTTCTTGAAGATAGGGTTTACATTTACTTTTCTCAAATATCTTATTATAAGATTAAATTTCCACTTGCTTCCAAAGTACAGTTTCCAATCAATTTGATGACATGGTTTACATATCTCTGTTGATAGTATTACTAGCTTCCTGATACTTAAAGCTGGATCCTCCTATACTGAAAACACTGGATCACTTGTCATCACATCTGAGAAATTTCTTTAAGTTCTGACCTCTCTATTTCCTGCCCTTTACTTAAACAGTTGTCATGGACTGTACTTACAGCTATCACTTCCATTGGTTCATTATTATCAATTGCCAAAATAGTTATTATTGTTCGGGAAAGCTGCTACAGTTACTTTCATATTTAAATACATCTGATGGAAACTTCACAATAAAATTTGAATTTTTTACAATCTGGTTTCAGTCACTTTCTTTCCAAACCTACCCCTGCCCCCCGCTGCCATTCTGTCTATTTAACTCTCAGAAATAACACGGATTAAGTTTCATGCCCTTCATCAAAGGAATGATACATTTAAATCTTAAATTGGATTTGGAAATGGCATGTTGGGAAATGAAACCAGTCAAGTTCAGGGCATTATCTTGGAACTGTTATAAAGATAGAAAATAGTTTTAGGGGTGTGTCGTAGCTAGGATTTTCTTTTACTATAAGGAGATACCATGACCATGACAACTCTTATAAAGAAAACATTGAATTGAGGGTGGCTTACTTACAGTTTCAGAGGTTCAGTTCATTATGATCATGACAGGGAGAATAACAGCATGCAGGCAGACATGGTTATGGAGCTGAAAATTCTACATCTTGACTCAGAGGAAACAGGAAGTGGAACTGACTCAATAGGTGTGATCCTGAGTATAGGTAACCTCAGAGCCTGTAACCACAGTGATATATTTCCTCCCAACAAGGTCATATCCACTCCACCAAGTCACACCTCCTAATAATGAGTTTGGGGGCCAAATACATTCAAATTATCACAGGGAGTAAGAGAGAGGAGGAAAGAAGAAGAGGAATAATAATAATAATAGTAATAACAAGAAAAAGTCATCCTATGAGAGCAGAAATACACAGGGAATAGATCAAATTACAATCAAAATAGACTGTAATCAGGTTGCCATCTGCCAAGGAACACTATTGATTATCAAATGCTGGTAGATGCATGGAATAATCTCCCTTTGAATATTTTGTAGAGGTTTCACCTATGTTTACAGTGAATGTGAATGTATGGCTCATAGAAATCTGAAGATTTTATTTTGTTGAAGGCATTGGTTTGTGGTGATTTGATAAGGTAACCGTAGTAAGTTATGTTTGATGAGTTAACAAGGTAGACATTCAATCCTTTTTTATCTTTATAATTTATGATTTTGAACAGCAACTCCATTTGTTCCAAATAGAAGTTCCCCTGAATCAATATTGCACATTTAGACCAATCTCCTAAGGAGCTTCACATTTGGTTTGTTTTTACTTTGTATCCTTCTACAGCATGGTTTCTGATCTCTCTTGCAGGACTTTTTAGAATGGACTTCACACCAAGAGACTTCTCAAGGACAGTAAACCTGCCACATAGTTCTTCCATTTATGTTTTTTTTAGCTATGATTTATCTCATAGTTATATGTGTTAGGAGCCTGGTCCTCCATGAAATACAGAAAAATAGTAGAACCTTTAACATGTGGAGCTTAGTTAAAGGTGATTAGGCTATAAGATATTATAGTCTAATATCTAATAAGATATTAATTATTGGCACTTGTTAAATTTTTTCTGTTATGATGATGAAATAACTTAACAAAAACCAACTAAGAAAGAAAAGGGTTGTTTTACCTCATAATTCTGTGTTATAATACACCCTTTCAGGGAAATTTTAGCAACAGCCACTTGAGATCATTGCTTGCATTACATCCAAAGGCAAAACCAGAGAAAATGCATGCATGTACACACATCTACTTCTTAGGTTACTTTCTCCACTCCTCTATTGTCCAGTGCCACAAGCATAAGAATTTGTGGTTTCCATGGTAGTTTGGATCATCCCACATCAATTAGCACAGTCAAGACAATCCCCTACAAACATGTTCAAAGACTGACCTGATCTAGACATTCTTTATTGCTCCCTAGGTGATTCTAGACTGTGTCAAGTTGATACCTAAGCCTAATATGCAAAGCATAGAAATGGATTAGGTCTTGAGATATTGTATTGGTTTCTATGAGACCTGATTGCTATAAAGCAAATACATTTCATGTATTTAGTCTCTTTTGTCTATGTTTCTTGCCATACTTGGTCTTGTTCCAGCTATGTGGTAAAAGCTACTCTCATTAGATACTAATGTTTGCTAATATTAGGATTTTAGAATCTGAAACCATGGCTCTAACAGACCTCTTCTTCATAAAAGTGACCATTTACAAACATTTTATAGCAACACAAAATGGAGTAAGACATTAAATTCATGTTCCACGCGCAAATACTCAATTAAACCTTTATCAACTTCATGTATGTAATGAGATCTAATTTCTAAATATAATATACTTGACCTTTAAAATATACTTTAAATCTATGTAACAACAATGTTACTATCAATCCACATATGAGATTCATCAAGTATTGGTTCATGTACCATTTTTATTCCCACAAAATTTACCAGCCAAGTTGCAGAGAAACCATTTAATAAGTGTCATCCAGATTTCACTCCACAATATCACTGTTGGGTGTTGAATGATTTTTGGGGGGATGATGTGGCTAATCAGCTGAAAAAATTAATAATAATTTTAAAAATATAGAAATCATTTCAAAAGGCTTGAGATGGAATATGCAAACTGATCCTGTAAGCCCCAAATTTATCACTATTTCATTGATTTATTGAATAAATTTTATCTTTATCTATACCTATATCTATATATGACAGTATAATGACATAATATCTCATGGTCCTCTGTGGTATATTGCTAAATCAAATGATCTAGCTGGGTGCAGTTTAAGGAAAGAAAAAATAGAGAACAAAAATTCATTCAAAATTATTTGGTATGATTCAAAATCATGTGGCTGATGTTGCAACCAGTCACAATTGTCTTGTATTACTGTAGTTGTTTAAATTCAATGTATTATATAGTAAATGCATTCACTTTGACAATGGGGAAATACTTAATGGAAAATTAACCTTCCCCTTTTCAAGGAATAAGTACTTCCTTTATCTTTTGTCTCAGAGCAGCTCTCCAATCTTTTGGCCTGCGACTTGCTGTTGAATTAATTATCTTTCTTTGTGTCATTTTCATTTTGTCTTTTTCCTTCTCAATATTTAAAAATTACATGTTAGCCGGGCGGTGGTGGCGCACACCTTTAATCCCAGCACTCAGGAGGCGGAGGCAGGAGGATCTCTGTGAGTTTGAGACCAGCCTGGTCTACAAGAGCTAGTTCCAGGACTGGCTCCAAAGCTGCAGGAAACCCTGTATTACATGTTATAATGCATTCCAACATTGCTAATTTACATACTATTAATCAGTACTCTTATGCTTATATGTATATGAGTATGCAAGTGGTACACCTATGTGGTATACTCATATACATGCATGGTTAGGTTGTGCTTTTCTATGTACGCATTAGGAAGATAGGGAAGGATGCTGGATATCTTCTATCATACTTTGGCTTATTTCCATGATAAAGGGTTTCTCACTGAACCTAGAACTAATTTGTTGGTCAGCAAGCCTTAGAAATAAAACTGTCTCTATAACCTGCTCACAGTTCTGGAGTTACAAGCATGGCTTTGCAGCTTCTTCCATATCTTTAGGTATTTGAATCCAATCCTCATATTTGCATATTAAATGCTCTTACCTACAGGGCCATCTTCTCCCCATAATATTCTAAAGTTTATTTTATTTTTGCATTATTATTTTAATTGACTATGTGCCTCTATCCCTTCAGTCCATCTCCCAAATCAGTCTGAATTAACAAATAGAATGCTACAGTGGCATTCTCAGTCTGTGCCTGCAAAGACCATGACTCCAAAATGTATACAATCTTTCTTATTATTAGTCTGAATTTATTTCTTACTAATGTTTCTGCCTACTCAGTCACAAGGGACTCTCATTGCTCACTCTTGTAATATGTATCAGAACTGGAATTTAAAAATTTTTGTCTTCATCTTATCATGTCTTTTTTGGCATGTATAAATAGCTGCTCTTTACAGTTAGTTTTCAGAGACATGATTTTCCATAACTATAGTTTGTTTAAAACAAGATCCAATATTTTATGAGCAGAGTAGGATGAATGTAATAAAAAACCAATGGTTTATATGCCTCAAAATAAAAGGGATGATTTGTGAAAAAAACAATGTCTGTAAGGTGATGAATATGGAAATGACACATTTGATCATTACTCAGTGTGAACATGAACCAAAATATTGCATTAATTCCAAAAATACAGCTATGTTTAATTTCAGATTAAAAAGTATTGAAAAGTTATTAAAACTTGAATAATTTTTGTGTCTTGAAGTCTCTTATTTTAGTTTATTCTCTAGACTGTATTACCTTTGAATCATGAAATAGGTTCTATTTTCTTCCTTCCATACTAAAATTTAATGCTTTATTATCCTCATTTTCATATCATTAGGACTCCTGAAAAAATGGAAAAAAAACTGACTTGTCATTGATTTTTTATGGTTTGCATGAAGTATGAATGAATGAACTTCTTTCGAAGAGAATGACCTTATTCATCATCAAGTTTTGATTAAAGGAATAGTTTACTCACGTGCAGATAAACCATCAATAGATCAACAATTTTAAAGACAAATTTCTCTCCTACTTTTCAAATATTATATAGGCAGTTGAGCAGCAACTGCTATATTAAAGCAAAAATAACTCCACGTTGTGCACAATCTAATAATTAAAGGTTAGGGATCAGAGTCTAGTGACCTTAAGAAGAATAAGTTCAAGTATCATTTTTGAAAGCATCCCAATCATTGTAACCCAGATAATCTGTGGTATTTCTGTCAAATTTGTTCCTAAAGATCCCTAAATATAGGATTCTGGGGGCAGTTTTGTTTGTATTTATGTTTCATGTTTTCCCTAGAAGAGGCACTGATATTTAGATTTTGTTTCCTTTGTTGGGAAGACAGAGGAGATGAGATGAACAAGGTGTTTCAATTAGGAACCCAAAAAGATCTTCAAGTCTTGTCCTAATATACCCTGTGTGTGTTTTACAGTAAAGGAAAAAAGAGACAAAAATGTGTAGTGCTCACCACATTCATGACAGAAAGTTGATTCTCTGGAAATCGTGCTCCTTGGAGATACTGACTTTCAGGGCAGAGAGGAACTTGTTCAGTGATACTCATGTTGCAAATTGCATAGGCTGGAGTTTTCAGAGACCCTTGAAGTGACATCCCAGTGTGTAGCCATTGTCAGAAGGAAAGCAAATTATCAGTGTGGTAAGAGACAATGTTGTATTAGAATAAGTAGCCTCAGGGATGCAAAGTGTCTAATCCATCACCCACTCTTTCCTATGTTTATTACAGAAATGAGTGAAAGACATTACGATACAAAATTCCAAGGGCATCCAGAGATAATCACACTGAATTCCTTTTCTCACTGTATCAATTAATGGACTTTCCTGTCTTTTGATGAAAGAGAAATGGAGTCAGAAAAGTTAAAACCATTTCCAAATTTTAGTCTTTCGAAAAAGATGTATTTTCCTCTCTTCTATGAATTTAAGGATCAGATAAATCAAACTCTGTTCTGACAAGAATTAAAAATTGTCCTAATTAGAAGGTCTCCTCATTGCCTGTAGGAGAAAAAAAATAAAATGGGAGAGAAACCTCACCTTTTAACTTAGAGTTCCAAGAATAATAGGATGCTTAGTGTTTGACCACTTCATACATTAACACTGCGAATATAGGTGGCACAGATTATTTTAAGATTAGTGAAATTTTAAAAAGAGGAAACCATTTCTATAATTATTAAACCACATTGAGTTTATTTCATATAAAGGACTTGTGGAGAGCTTGTAATATAGTATTTTCCAATTGGTTTCTGGCACATGATGTTTTTTCATTTACCTGAAGAATCAACATTCAATGCAGCACAAATAGAATATTCCAAATATATATATATGTGTGTGTGTGTGTGTGTGTGTGTGTGTGTGTATCAGATTAATTAAATATATAATATTCAAATTAATTATATATGTAGTTAGAATATATTTACCACATCAGGAATCTAACTCTACACTAAATACTAACTACTACACTAAATACACTAATGGACTGCAAGTTCTAACAGCATATCTAACACCTAAATCTCTAGATTCTTCCTATTTTTTCACACCAAATTTTTCTTTCTTTGTTTTTCTAAGCAAAACTTTTTACTTAACATTTAAGTTTAGATAAAAGTTTATGAATGCAAGTGGCTGATATATGACTTATTTGGTCAATGGTGAGTCAGTAAATATGGTTCTACCTATGACAATATTGGCTTCTAAAAGACTGATGTAGAAATACAAGGACACATAAATGTAAAGAAGGCATCCATAATTGAAGTAGCATCAAGATTCCTATGATGTTAAAGACTGTATGTTAAATGGGGTACCTAGAGTTCCTCCGTTTTTTGTGAGAGCAGATTTAGGTATGTACAGTTGACAAAAACATTTTCTGGCCTGCCTCCATTTTATTCCTTTATATTTTCAAAACACAGTAGGTTAGTTGCAAAATATTGATTTTTTAAGTTTTATATATATATTATACATATATATATATATATATATATATATATCTTTTTAATAATTTACATCACCAAACTATCTACTCCCTTTTGTTGTTTGCAGCAAACATCCATGAATGACCTAGAGGTAGAACCAGGGATTGAGTTTTCAGGAATGATTCTGAAGAACAGAAAAAAATATCCTAGTTGCAGGGGAAGAAAGCAATCATTCTGTTAAAATTCAGAAAAAAATTAATTTTGCTACTTATGACATGCAAGAATGTAAGAGATAATTAAAGTATTACCTATCTTTGCCTGGAATGAATTATCCATTACAGTCAATGTACCCAGCACCTCACTGCCAGGATGACAAAATAATATGAAATAGAGGAACAGTGTGGTGGCCTATGTACTGTGCAAAACATTTTAAATTATAATGGCAAAGATCAGAAATCTCTCTGTTTATAGCTTAAAACGTACTGATAACCACTGACTTTCTTTGGAAAACATGCTCTAATGCAATTTAGAGATATAATTTTTCTATAGTCGTAAGTCTAAAACAGATGACAACTGAATGTGTAATGTTATATGACATAAAATAAAGATTTCAAAAGAATTAACATATTCACAGGTTTTTATGTGAAAGTAGGTGACGCATAAATATATATATACACACACAAATATATGAGTGTGTACACAATAGTGTGTGTATATTTATATATGGATGCATATATGTATATATTGTAAATCTGCTGTTATTTGCTCTCTTGTGTAGTTCTTGTAGGCAGGTATAATAATGGAGCATTTGGATTTTAGAGAGATTATTTTGTTCCCATCTCATCTATAGCACTTGATGATAATGTGATCTTGAATACATACCTTTACACACTGATACTGACTTGGTGTAATGACTACATAACTGCTTCACTGTTAAAGTAGGATTAACTACAATTTCTCCCTTGTAGACTTATTTTGAGGTTCAATTAGTTAATATGTGCCAGGAATTCAGGACAAAGTATGGACCATGGACCATAGTAAATGTTCAGTAGGCACCTGTTAGAGCTAGCATTTCCACTGCTGTTGTTACCATGATGATGACAAGTTGTGCAATCTTCAGAGTAGAAAGTAGCTGCTGACTCCTGCTATGCTGTAAAATGTGCATATCTGTGGAAGTTGGGTATAATTTATATGGTCTTCAATAAGCTTCCTCTGAAGTACTAGTTGGATAATAACTAAAGAAACAAAAACAAAACAAGACAAAAAATGTGTCTGGGTAAGACTGTTCATTCTTAGAGTTTTAGAAAGAAGCATTAAGTTTCATGAATGTCTCAAGTTTTTAAATTAGAAATAGACATAAGTTAGGTTCATATTATGTGGTCTACAGAAATAAAGGAAGATACTTTGGACCACAATGTACAAACATTATGATTGACACTTATAAGCTAGAATACTGTCACCTACAGATGTCACATCCAGGCAGACTGATTTCCTGTTAAGGTAACAAATAACTATCATCCTTATTTAAGAATGGAACGCTACTGTAGACAAAGATTAGCACTTAATGCTACTGCAGAGTTTGCCTTAATTTACAAGCAAAGTTCTTGCTTTAATCATTTAAAATAAAACAAACTTATGAAAATAGATAAAGCAATCTAAAAATACGGAAGTGAATTTAGTGTCATTTAATTTTTATTGGGGTATCAACATTTTCTCTAATCTCCAAGTGATCTAACAACCCAAAGCTCTGCCAGTTGCATTTAATATTTGTGGAAAGCATGTTTTAATTTTCTGTGAATGTAAGGTGTATTAACAGAATTTATTTCTTTAGGAACTCAAGAAAAAATGCTCACTGATTTAAAAAATGAAAAATAATGAAAGAAATAAAGATGAATACAGTGACACAAACGTGTACTCCTAGCTCTCAGATGCCAGAGGCTGGGATTCGTGTGTGTACTAGGGAAGTCTAAGCTACATGGCAAACACTTGTCTCAAAAACCAAGTGGGCTATCAGGAAGGAATGAAGTAATTCCCATTTTGAATGTTTTCTCAGTGTATATTAATTATACATAATGATGGGTTTCATTGTGAGATGTTTATGCATGTATATAATATAATTTGTTCCTTTCATATACTCATACACTATCCTGCTGGCCTGTGATATGGCTAGATTTTTTGTTATTTAAATTTTTGTTGTTGTTCTTGTTTTTTGTGTTTCTTACTACCACAATTTAAATTACAAGTTGTGTGGAACTTCAAAAGAAAGAAATTTCAAATCACTTATTGAGTTCTCCAACAATTCAAGCTAATTTAATACATTCTTTTTAAACTTTCTATGGTACTGTACTTTCTTATTCATTATTTTTCTATTTTTATCAACTTCATATATGATCACAGCATCTCTATCACTCCACCTACCCCTCCCCACTTCTAGTTTCTCCCATATCCCATGGCTCCCTTTCAACCCCCTTTCAATTGCCACATGTATTTACATGTGTGTGAATGTATGTACATATATCTACATATATGCATATAGACATATATGCAACTGATTGAATATGCTCAGCTTTGCTCCTATGTGCATATGTTCAGAGATGACAGTTTGAGCTTGGACAACCTATGCTAGAGCTCATTCCTGGAGGATTCTTACTCTCCTTCTCTCAGTAAACATTAACCACCTGAACCCTATGAACAGAAGCAATAACTGGATGAGCAAGATGTTTAAACAATATAATAGTAACTCTTTTATCTTGGGGTTAACCATCAGATTTCCAAGTATAATTAACACCCACAAAACCAGGAAGAAATACAGGCCTGGTACAGTAACCCTATACAAGTACCCATGGCTGGAGAAGTCAGAGAGTCCAGAAGAGAACCTACTACTGCCAATTTCTATAAGTAGTATACTTTCTAAACAATGTGAGAAGACGATGTTTCTGCTGAGCATTAAGAAAGCCAAGAAAATAAGCTTCTGGCAACAGGAATGTTTCCCAACCTTGTTATATCCTTGGATCTGTGAGGATTGTAATTTCAGATCGGTGTCTTCTGTCCCACTGTTTAGATAACAACTTATACTCCCTCACCTTGAAGTGTGAGCGTTTCATGCATATGCCTACTGAATGAAATATTTCCTCATCTCTGATCTAAGAGAAGCCAGAATAATTAAGAAAATATGAGTATAAAGAACAGAGGCTGACTGAAAAATACACTGTTATTAATTGTCTCCTTGAAAATCCCTTCTAGGTCCCTGAACTGGCCATCTACTGTAAAGAGATTGATGGCTACCTGACTTGGCATCAGAGATACTCTATTTAGTAACTGATGGAAGTTGATACAGAGATCCATAGTGATGGATCCACTGTGCTGTGCTCCAGGATTCCTGCTGAAGAAATGGAGAAAGGATTTTACCAGTCATCAGGGTCATGACGGGAACCCACAGAGACAGATGACCCGAGCTTGTGGTTGCACATGGACTCTGTAACAATGGTTAGGGAGCCTACGGGGACTGACCTACGTTCTCTGCATGTGTGTGACAGTTGTGTAGCTTGATCTGTTTGTAAGGCCCCTAGAGGTGAGATTAGGACCTGTCCCTGATGCTTATTTGGCTATTGGGAACCAGTTCTCCATGTTGGGTTTCCTTGCTCAGCTTTGACTCGAGGGGAGGAGCTGGGTACTGCCTCAACTTGATGTGCCATGCTTTGTTCAGTGGAGGCCTGCCCCATTCTGAATGTAGACAGAGGAGGGAGGAGGGGTGGAAGGAGAAGGGGTAGATGTAAAGTGGGGGGAGAGGGATACCAGGAGGACAGAAGGGAGGAGAAACTATAGTCAATCTGTAAATAAATTTAAAAACGTTAGTTTCATAAAATAAAATATTTAAACATTCCCCTTTCTTCTGTCCTCAGTTTCCCTGTAAGTACAACGAAGGGCTTGAAATACATAACCTTGAACTCTTTTCCAATACTGAAATCCAGTGACTCTTAGGGACAGTGAAGAAAACCCAGTCTGAGAAGACCATTATAATATAGTTGTCCTTTTCCATTACTCTAAAATGTGTCTAGACTCATCAAAATGGGTTTTGACTCACAGGGACCAAATGTCTTCATTTCCATGAGACAGGAAGGCAGCATTGCAAATGACACTATTTTTCCTACCTCCATTACCCTCCAAGCGAACATTCTGCCAGTGCTCTCACAACCCAACAGCATGCAGTCAATTGGAGCAGAAAAGACAATAACCTTAATGGGAAGGAATTGGAAGCCCGGAGATGCTACAGATTGTATTAGGAGAAATGAAATAATATTTAATTTCCCTGGTCATAAATAATCTGTCTGTACTTATTATAAAAGTATCAGAGTTGACAGGGAAAATATTCACCAACATGGGAAAGAAAGGTCATTACTTTTTCATTATTATTGAGTAATGGGCGTGGGGGTGCATATTAAATGGATTTTTTTTTCACGCTGACAGACAAAATTGTAGTAGCAGAGGAAATCACAATAAGTTGTGAACTTCACTATTTGTCAGCAGGGGCAGTAGCAATGATCCAGCGATTCCATGTTCATAATGTAAGGGCCTTTATGGAATTTAAGGTGGTCTTCCACTGGTTTCCTCCAAAGCACCTCCGGAGGAGAGTAGGTACAGGTTTTTTTTTTTTGAGATATAAAGCAATAAGCCTCAAAAACTGATTAAATATTATGAAAATGCTGCTGCGGATTTCTATATGCAGTGACAAAACACCCAGTGAGAGGAATTTAAAAAGGAAGAGTTTGTTTCAGCTCACAGGTCAAAGCACAGACCACTATGGTGGAAAACTCTTCAGAGTGGAGACACAGAGCAATGGCTCACATTGTCTTCTGTCAGAAACAGAGAGGGAGAGCAGCTGAGGCTTAGCTCTCTTTAACCCTAGCTCATCCATTGTTAGGGCAGGTCTTCTAATTTCAATTACTCTAGTTTAGAACCTGCCTGATAGACATGACTGAAGGTGTACTTCATAGAAGAAACTAGATTATTCCAAATTGAAAATATTAACCATTTCAGAGATCCAGAATATTTTTATTAGAAAAATAGCCCACACTTTCACTCTTACTGATTTCAGAATTTGGCCATAAGAAGAAATATTATGTTCAAACTCAGCTTTCTTATTTAAATTAACTTAGGTTCAAATCACTTCCTTAAAGTAAAAGTGTGTTTTTTTTCTCATTGTTGGGAGTTGTCTTATGTAGTCTCCACAAACTCAAACTAGGGAATAAATATCACAAAATGTATTGTTAAGTTTGGTTCTTGTAAGTCGCTCTCCAGGCATTGTCCTTAACTAATCAATATGTAATCATGTTGCAAATATGATTCTACAGAAAACATTTCATTTAATATAGACTTTGGAAACATGAACATAGAACTCATACCAACAAAACCATTTTTCTGCTTAAATAAAGATATGTAACAAGTAATTTTACTGTGTTAGATTCTGCATCCCATTCAAGTTTGTGGAAATACTAGAGAACTACTCAGTACTTTAATGGGAAGCAATTTTATCCAACAAGAACAATAACGAAACAAAACATGAAGCTTCAAAGAATGTGACCCTGAACAGCCAGCCTATGACAAGAATACATGTTTATAATATGATGTCTGAGAAAGAGGTAAATTCTTTGAGATCCTATTTTTTATTTTAAGAATACTTTTAATCCAGTTATCAAGAGTATCATATACAAGTATTTGAAGAATGCCAGAAGTTGCAAGCTTGCCTTCAGCGAAATATTCAATAGAAGATGAAAACAACATGGGTTTCCTGACCCTTCATTTTCCTCAGAGCGTTCTTGTGGGAAAAACAGTGTCTTGCTGGGTCCTACTTACAAAGAGCCAGCTGACCCTCCTGTGATTCCAGTTTGCTAGAATACTGTGCTTTGCTTGCACTCTGCACTGGTTTCTGAGAAACTCCTCACTTTCAGGCAGAAGAATGAAGTAGATCATGGGAGTTTGAATGGTTGATCCTGTCTTCCTGATATGTCTAAGAATTATTCACTGCTATTTTTAAAATCCAAAGAAAAAGATTGCTTCTAGTTCAAGCTGTGCTTTGGAATTCAATTCAATTCTTTCTTTCTTTCTTTCTTTCTTTCCCCGAGTTCAAGAGCTGAATCTGAACTCAGCAGAAAAAAGTCATCTTTGAAAACCAATTTACTTCCCTGTTGTTAAGAAAACATGTCTGTACAAACTTCCTGGAAACTATGAGGGTAATCCTAATCAGGAATCCTAGTAATGGGGGATACAGCATCTGAATTATTGGGAGCCAGGCAAGGATCCCAGTGTCAGAACTGGGTTGCATTGGGTTGAGTTGTTGGCCAAGGGGGTCCCATGGAGATTCACAACAATTCAGATTAATATTAGGATAAAGTATTGTTCTTAAAAAAACTAACCATAGGACACCTATTGCTAAGGACAATACCACACAGCTCATTGAAACTGAAAAATCAAGCTGGTGCCTACGTGGAGCATTCACCCCTACAATGTAAGCTCTTTAGTACAGTAAGGTCCTCTGCAGGCTACTGAAAGAAAAGCATGGATACCAATTCAACTACAAAACTTTGACGTACAATCTGTCCTGCCTATAAGATGTGTTGGGGCATTGATGGCACAGAACTTGAAGGAGTAGGAAACCAATGTCTGCTTTAACTTGAGGCCTACTCCATGACATTGCTTAGATAGTCAAGGGCCAAATGACTGCATAGCTCAGAAACCAAGGAAATAACAAAACATGATTAGTCTAAATGAAAGGAAGAAGAAGGAGGAGGAGGAGGAGGAGGAGGAGGAGGAGGAGGAGGAGGGAGGGAGGGAGAGGGGGGGAAAAACAAACCAAAAAACCCACAAAAAAATCAAAAAAGAAAACAGGATTCCTAATTACATTCTACTATACTCAGATCTATGCCTTGTCCAGTTGTCATCAGAGAAACTTCCTCTGGCACCAAATGGGTGTAGGCGCAGAGACACACAGCCAGACATTATGGACAGAGAATCTCAACAGGAGGTCTCCACCCAGTCACTACTAGAATCCTGAAAAAAGATGAGGTGAGAAGATTGTAGGTGTCAAAAGGGATAGAGATCATGGCCCACTGTATACACTAAGTAGGGCACATATGGGTTCAGAGATCCTGAAGAGGCAAGCACAGGGCCTGCAGGAGTCTGAACTGGGATCTGCATATATATCATAGCTATTAGCTTTATGGTTTTGTGTGATGCCTAACTATGGGAGTAGGTGTGTCTTTGACTCTTTGGTCTGTTCTTTGGACTCTTTTCCTCCTATTGGGTAGCCTTGTCCATTCTCAATGTGAGGGCTTATGCCTGATCTTGTATTTTGTTTTGTCCTGTTTGGTTGTTGTCTCTTGAAGGCCTGCTCTTTCAGCAAGGGAGAGGGAGGAGTAGATCCAGAGACGATGAGAAGTGGGAGAGGGGATCTAGAAGAGTGGAGGGATGAGGAACTGTGGTTGCTATGTATGAGAGAAGAATATATTTTCAACTAAAAAGGAAAAAAGATTAAAGAAAGAAAGATATTCTAAACTTCAGTATTATTTTCATCCTATTTATTAAGTACATTATCTCTTAAATACATTAGTCCAATACTCCCTAGTTTGGACTATGCTGGTTCCTTCTCTGTCTGGCTGGAGTTGGTGAGCTCCCATTAGCTCATTTAAATTGTTTCTGTGGGTGTGCTCATCATGGTCTCGACCTCTTTGCTCATATTCTCACTCCTCCCACTCTTCAACTGGACTTTGGGAACACAGTCAATTGTTACACTGTGGATCTCTTCTGTTTCCATCTGTTACTGGATGAAGGATCTATGGTGACATTTAAGACATTCATCAGTCTGACTACTGGGCAAGGCCAGTTCGGGCACCCTCTCCTCTATTGCTTAGCATTTTAACTGGGTCATCCTTGTGGTTTCCTGGGAATTTCTTATTAGCCTCACAATGTCTCCCTCAATCAAAATATCTCTTGAGATCTCATCTGTTGCCTCTTAGGTGTTGAGGGTGGGTCCTTTCCTGAAGACACAAAACATCAAAGACATTGATGACTCGAGCTGGATATGACCTGAAAACCTCTTTACTGTGGTCTAGCCTTTACCATATCTGAAAATAATATGTAAGCTGCCAATGGAGGGAAGCAATTAGTAGTCTTTCCCAGTTGGCACACATGTGAACCACAACAAAGACAATCATGCCAAGGTATTCATAAAAGCACAGTAACTGGCACTAACATGTTGGTGGGAAGCACTAACTCTCGCACTGGACTGGAGGCCAATTCAGTAGGAGGAAGATCATTACTTGTTACTGGACTGTGATCCACATTTACTGTGATCCACATTTCTTAGGTTAATTAGGTCATCATCCTTAAAATATAATCAACTATCATTTTGCTTGACCAGCATAATTCCTTACAACATTCTAAATCCTGTCCTTATACACATAAATAAGTATAGCCACTACTACTTATCAAAAAAGCTACCTTTTCAGCAACTATGGATCATCATAGAAAGCCAGAACTGGACAATTTGCCACAATTAACAGATCGTAGGGAGTCAAGCAGCATCTCCATCACAGCTAGCATCGATGACTCAGGGAATGTCTCAGAAAGATTGGAAGAGCCAGAATATCAGAAATATTGCAATGAAAATACTGATATCTTATGTATGTTTTAATAAGTAAAGCTTGCCTAAAGACTAGAAAGGCAATAGGGGTCAGGCAGCAGTGACACACACCTTTAATCCCAGGATTTGGAAGACAAAGGCAGATAGATCTCTATGAGTTGAAAGCCATCCTGGGCTACACAAGATCAATGATGAAACAAATCCAGGTGCTGGTGGCTCATATCTTTAATCCCAGTAGTAGGGAGTCACAGGCCTTTATTCTTAGTACTAGAGGGAATATAAAATGGGAGGAGAGAGAGGTATGGGCTGCTTAGTCTGCTTAGTCTGATGTTGACCAGAATTGATAGAGGTAAGATTTCCATAGTGGCTTGGCTGCTTTGCTCTTCTGGTTTCTGTCTTGAACCCTGATATCTATCTCTGGGTTTTCATTATTTGTGCTGCAGTAAAACTGTCTTTTTAAAATGAATAACATCACAAATCCAAGTAGTACTAGCTATGCCTTCATAGGTATGGAATCATAGGTATGGGATCATAGGTATGGGCAAAATGCTGATGGTCACCTGACCCAAAAAACTGAATCTCCCTCATCCAGCAGGTATCAAATGTGTGGTCTGTAGCTTTTCAGAGAGGAACCTTCACAAGTCCCTCTCCATATCATTTGAGGATTTTGCCTAGCCTGAACTTGTGCAACTCTTCTGAAAATAACCATAGATACTATGAATTTATTACTATAGCAGTTATGTCTATCCAGCTGATAGCATTTCACAATTGTTACAGCAAAATAACTAATATTTCCTTTATCCCTAATTGTATATGTCCTTAATTCTGAGTTTTCTCTATGCTTGCCAATTACTCTGCCCTTAATATGCCCTCCAAAATTATGATTCAGAATCAGAGTTTATATCTCAGACAACCTAACCACTTCAGAACAAAAGAAAACAGACACCTCCCTTCTTAGGCAGTCTAACATCACCTTATTTTCATTGGAGTTACATCATGTCACAGATCAATACTGAGTTTTCAGTATAATAATAATTGCACGGCCAACTTCTTTTTTCTTTTATTCAGCTTATGAGGTTAAAGTATATCTCTTTGGATCCAGAAGAAAGAGATAAAGTCCAAAGGATATTTCACTACTCATCAAAGGTTATTCCAAGGCTAGTTGAGGTTTCAGGACTCAAAGGAATGTCTACCAACCCCCAGACTAAGGCTGCTTTTGCTCAGCACGCTGCTTCTCACACTATTCTTTTTCAGTGTCTACTTTAAAAGTTGCAACTTTGTCTGCTTTCAGCTCACCTCTGGGATTCATAGCCATTCTAAATCTGAGAAGAAATGTGACTTTAAGAACCATGACTTTAAGCCCAGGATAGTATGTGTTAGATGCTCCCTTACTCAGACTCAGCATTTGTCATAGGAAAACTGATGCCCTCACATATCTGCTACCTTCTCACTAACCTTGTCAATAGGAACAAAATAGATAGTGAAATCTCTGATAATGCTTCTCTCCAACTTTTAATTCTCTTAGCGATCTTCTACTGAGGCTTTGAAGCCTACAATTCTTTCATCTTCCACTATGATCACCCCTCCCACAGGCAAAGCACTATTGGCTTCCGCTGCAGACAGTCTACCAGCTGTTCGTGTTAGTACCCAAGTGGTGGAGCTTCCACAGGAAATAAAGCACGGACAGTTGTTGCATGTGGTTACTAGAAAAAAGATAAATGGGTATACAAAGTTCTTTGATAGCTGCACAGAATCAGACTTTTGGAGTTCAGTGGGGAGGGAGAGAATTATGAGACCTGAAAAGGAAACACACATACACACACACACACACACACACACACACTCACACACACACTCACACACACACTCGCGCGCGCACACACCAGAGGTTAGATACAAAAAGTTAGAAACAGACACCAGTATGTCAATTTTGAAACATTTTCATTTATACTTTGGTTTGTATACTGTATTCCTAGTGATAAATTCTATGTATGCATATGTGGATCATTAGGTGCAAGTACTGAATAAATCCCTTTCGTTGGCTCGTAACATACTGTACTAATCAGTCCAAATTAGCTTCATTCATTACACAACTTTTTTTTCTTATTTTTTGTTAGATGGCTTCTCCTTCCTCTAATAATCATGTACTACATTACATTGGACTCAAGGCATCCATACAATGTACTTGTTACATATTTTACAGATGGTAAATGTAAAGTTACATATTTTAGCTCTGACATAAAATGAGTATGATTTTATAATATCAAACATTAAAATACAATCAGGATGAACAATTCAAACAAAACAATTTTTTCGTTAGAGAACTGAGGGAGGTTACTGGGACAATTGACTATTTCTTAAGTCAAAATCTTAAGTGTGCATTTGTGTATATGCATGATATACGTGTGTATATATTTTCATTTGTGTTAGTGACAGCTATGTGTATGTAATTGTGCATTATGCAGGTATAGAGGTCCAAGGATAAGCTTGCTTGTTGGTCCTCACCTTCCAACTACGTGGAGACAAAGTCTCCTGTTGTTTGTCACTGTGTACAACAAGATAATTGGCCCACAAATTTCCAAAGGATTCCCTCGTCTCCATTTGCTATCTTGATAAGGATGCCAGGATAACAGATAATATATTAAAACATCTAGCTTTAAGTGGAAACTTAGGATTCTAGTCTCTGCATTTGCACAATAAACACTTTATTCACCCAGTCATCTCTTTTTTAAAAAATTAAAAAGATGTTTACACTGTGGTAAAAGCTAGAAGAATTATAAACATATAGGAATAGCTAATTAAATTTGATTAATATTTAGAGGCTCAAAACTGATTAGTACTCTATTGATATATTCTTTGGGTCACACTTTTATTGTATTTTTTTCTTGTTTCATTCATGAACCCTATTAGGTTCTCATAGAGATGCAAACAATAAGCTACTCCTGTACAAGAGGCAATAGCAGTAGTGGAAGAGGACTAACAGTGAGATGATTTTTAATATGCAGGTTCACTTTCTCAGACCCTTATCCAACTAAGAGAGGGACAGTTATCTATTTCAGCATTTGTAAGACCTCAAAAACTCATAGAAAAGAGTAAAAGTTAGTTACAAACTATTTGAAAGCCATGGTCCAGAAATAAGCACTTACTAAAGTAGATTTCATCTTAACATAAATGTTTTCCACCATAGCAACAGGGATCCATGTAGTGATAATGTGAACTAGCAGCAAGACACAGACTATTTGTAAATGGGAGTAGTGGGAGAAGCATGGAGTGCACAGGACAGATCATAAAATGAAAGCACCGTAAAGGAAGACAAAATATCTATCATAGAAGGCAAGCTTAAATCCAAAACAACTCAGTCAGGTTGACATTAAACCTCATATTAACACTGTGATTTACTTTAGTCTCTATTACTCAACTTACTATGTTGGACTTTCAACAAATAGCTACAATATTTCAAAATCAATAAACTACATATGAAGAGACAAACCAAATAATAGAATAAAACTCAGATATGTCACTTTTTTGGCGATGACCAGAACAAAGAATTTGAAATAGTTATCATACTGAGAAGTCTAAAAGAAAATTCAGCCACATAATAGTAGAAAGGACTTAGTAAGTTATGAACATGGTTCTCAAAATTCACAGTTTGAACATTTAATTTTCAGGGCAACAATATTGAGAAGCTCTATTTCTGGAGGGGCAATATATCTCCAGGTTCCATCTACAGAAACAAACAGCACCATTATGAAGAGTGTCTGTGGAACTAAGTTCCTTCTAGTTTGTTGTGTTAGGAACAGTGTTATTCTTTATCAGAAGACAGAACAGTCCAGGTATCATCTTGTGAGCAGAGAAAGGGTTTTTCACCAAACACTGCAAACCAGCACCTTGCATTTCCAAGTCTCCAGACTTGTGAAAGACTAAATCTCTGTATAAAATCTACAATGGAACAAAACAAAACAAAGCAACAACAACAAACAAGTAAACTAACATAAATACAGAGGTACAGAGCAAATAGTCTGTAAAAATGCTACCTATGTCTCATAAATCAATCCAAGTACATCATAAGAATATTTCAATTATATCAATTAAGAACCTTATCCAAATTGATAGGAAGACAGAACAAATTTTATATGTCTGTAAAATCTGTAAAGAACACAAGATCCATATTAAGATTGAGAGGGTACAGAAAAATAAATACTAAAATCAGTGAAGGATGGAGAACTTATATGAATTTCAGACAAAGTACATATCAAAAACAGAAAACCTATCCTGGATAAAGATGGGTGGTTGTAGAATTCTCTTAGTATATTCTAAATCCATCAATTTTCATTTGGTTTCTAATACCCGTTCATTCTAGCTTTGTGGTATACTTCTTGACGTGTAGTGATATTACACATTTGTGCCGTAGTGTTGATCATTTCTATGTCTACTTTCAGAAATATTTCTGGAGAGAGAGCTCAGCAGTCAAGAGCACTTCTTACTCTTACAGAGGTCCTAGATACAGTTCCAAGTGCCTACATGGTTACACACAAACTTCTGTATCTCTAGTTCCAGGGTGTTTAATGCCCATCTCTAGGCTACTCCTGTACTGACTCATTCTCTCTCTCTCTCTCTCTCTCTCTCTCTCTCTCTCTCTCTCTCTCTCTCTTCTCTCTCTCTCACACACATACTTCAGATACATCCCTTAATCACTCCTTATTTGAAAGCAAACATGTGTCTAAAGGAGACTAATATGATATAATATGTTATGATACAATACGATTGATATAAAATAGTATAGTATAATATTATATCATATAACTAAAGCAAACAAATCAGAATAGAAGAAGACAAACAGAAGGAAAGGAGCCAAAGAGAAGCAACAAGGTAAAGAAGCCAACTCATTTGCACATTCAGTAACCCCATAAAAATTGTTGGAAGCTGTAATGTATGTGGAAAGGACAAGTAGTATAAAAATAAAGAAGAAAAAAATCACATAAATAAGGTAAAATTAAAATAATGTGATGAAGTTAAGAAAATGAAAAGGTAAGCCCTTCCATGCCATTGTAAGACAGGCATCTTCAAAGACGCCTTGGCGTTTATTGTTGGCTGGCATGCAGCAGAAGCTCGAGAGTCATTTGCTTCTCCAGTGAGACTTCCTTGAAGGAAGCTAAACTTTCTTCTGCAAGTTGTTATCAATCTCAGATTGCTTCTGGGTTAGGGATGAGGCCAAGTGTCCAATTATTTCATTTCTAGGACACCATCTGGAACAGACCCAAGCAGGCCCTGTGCATACTGTCAAAATCTCTGTGAGTTCGTATGTGCATCAATCCTGCTGATTAAGAGATCCTTATTTGCTTTGTGGTCTCAGTCCCCTCTGGCTCTTACATTCTTTACACCTCTGCTTCTGAGGTGGTTCCTTGGGCTATGAGGGGAAGCGATATTCCTTTTAGACTGAGTGTTCCAAAGTTTCTCACCTTCTGGCTATAAGTCTCTGTATTTGTTCCTTTCTGCTATGGGAGGAAGCTTCTCTGATAACGGCTGAACAAGGAATTGGTCTAAGAATATAGCAAAATGTCATTAGGATTCATTTTGTTTTGTTTTGTTTTGTTTTTGTAGCAGTGGTATATGGTTTTTCTCTTGATTCCTAAAATCTCACCCAACCAATGTTAGTTATAGGTATTGTCTTGTAGAGTGGACAGATATTTGTTGGTTACTCTTGGAAGCTTTGTGCCACCATTGTTCTATCATATCTTAAAAGCCGAACAACATTGTAGAAAATGGTTGGGTTGGTGTTTATGTTTCTCCATTGACATCCTTCCTATATTAAAGATGCCAGCAAATATAGAGGTAAGCTCTATATGGGCACCAGCTCAAATTTTCCACATTGAGTTAATTACATGAGTGCTGTCTTCAACAATGGGACCTTGTTTTCAGTTTGTAGATACAGTACTCTGTCTTGTTTGTGTCGCATATTTTCTCCCATATTACCCCACTGGACAACAAATCCATTAGATTCCAGTACCCTGGTACTGGAAGCCTCATATAGTGATAAAAGATAGTTAGATGGGGTTCTATGTCACACATAATTTGGTGGTTTAATTTAGGTCACCTTTCTATAATTTAGGAAGCTTATACTTTATTAAGTTTACATACTACCCCTCAAAAGGAACTTATTTGAGTTGTCTCTCCCCATATTTACTACCTCATCCCTGCTATTACTTTCTTCTTTGTACTTGATCCTACTGTTTCAGTACTCCCATCCATCAATAATTATTCTGGTTTTCTTTCCTATGGCACTCTATCTGTTTCCCCCTAGCTCTTACTCAATAACTACCCTCTGTGGTTTGAACTGTAGCTTGGTTATCATTGACTTTACAGCAAATATCTACATATAAGCAAATGCAAATCTTATTTGTCTCTCTGGGAGTGGGTTGCCTCACTCAAGATGATTCTTTTCTAGTTGCACTTATTCACCTGAAAATTTTATAATTACTTCCTTTCCCATATAAAAAGGCTGAGTAATAAGTCACAGTGTTAATGTATCAAATTTATCGTATTCACTCTTCTGTTAAGGGTCATTTAGATTTTTTCCAGTTTCTAGCTATTATGAATAGAGCAGCAATGAACATAAAAGATTCTTTGGGTATTTGCTCAAGGGTGCTATAGTTGTATCTTGAGGTAGTTCAGTTGCTGTATTCCTGGAAATCCACCACACTGATTTCTTTAGTACTTGTACAAGTTTGAACTCCCACCTGCATTGAGTGAGTGTTCCTCTTATTTGACACCTGTGCCAGCATGAGCTGCACCAGCATGAGCCGTCAGATGTTTTGTTGACCTTAGACATTCTGATGGGCATAAGTTATAATCCCAAAGTAGCTTTGATTTGTGTTTCTTAGGATGGCCAAGGATGTTGAGCATTTCTTTAAGAGTTTGACAGCCGACAGCCATTTGAGTTTCCTCATTTAAAGAATATCTTTTTATATCAGTAACCCATTATTAAAAATTCAGTGTTTTTTTTTTGATATTCAAGACAGGGTTGCTCTGTAGTTTTTGGTGCCTATCCTAGAACTAGCTCTTGTAGACCAGGCTGGCCTCGCTCAAACTCACGGATATCCGCCTGCCTTTGCCTCCTGACTGCTGGGATTAAAGGCGTGTGCCACCACCACCCAGTTGTTTTTTTTTTTTTTTCCTTTTTGTTTTTGGTTTTTCAAGACAGAGTTTCTGTCTGTAATAGCCCTGGCTGTCCTGGAACTCACTGTGTAGAACACACTGTGTGTTCAAGGCCAGTGTGTTTCCCTGATTTTTTTCCATTGTTCTTCTTGTATGTATGAATACTACTGATTTTATGAGTTAATTCTGTATCCAGCTCCATTGCTGAAGCTGTTTATCAGCTGTAGGGATTTGCAGGTGGAATTTATAGAGTGATGAATATTATCACATCATCTGCAAATCATGATACTTTGATTTATTTCCTTCCTTTTTGTATTCCATTTGTCAACTTCAGTTGTCATACTGTTTGAGTTAAGATTCCAGGTATGACATATATTCGTAATGAAGAGGTGTGGAGAGAGTGGACAACGTCATCTGTTTTGTTTCTTATTTTAGTGGATTTTCTTTGAGGTTTCTTTCCATTTAAGTTGATGCTTGCTATGGATTTGCTATAAGCTGTATTTATCATGATGAGGTATATCTCTTATAGTCCTTATCCTTCCAGGACCTTTGTCTTGAAAGAGTGCTGGAATTTTCGAAGGTTATTCTGCATCTTATGAGAAAATCATGTATTTTTTCTTTCAGTTTGTTTATAGGGTGGACTACATTTGTTGATTTATGTATACCTGCATCTTTGTGATAAAGCCTATTTATTCATGGTGGATGATATTTTTGATTTTTGTTCTTGGAATCAGTTTCCAAGTATTATTGAAAATTATTATATCTGTTTTCAGAAGAGAAATTCTTTTTGTTTGTTGGGGCTCTATGTGGATTGACTTTCAAGGTAACTGCGGCCTTTTAAAAAGATTTAGACAATGTTCCTTCTGTTTCTGTTTTGTGGACTAATTTGAGGAGTATTGGCATTTACTCTTCTTTGAAAATATGTTAAAATTTTGTGTTCTAACCTTGGCTTTTTGTTTATGACTTTCTCTTCGGAGAATTTTAATTATTGCTTCTATTTCCATAAGGCATATGGATCTGTTTAAATTGCTCATTTGAGCAGAATTACTTTTGAAAGTTGTATGTATTTTGTAAAAAATTCTACATTTCTTTTGGCTTTTCCAATTTGGTGACATAAAGGTTTTTAAATTAGTCAATTTGATTCTCTGGTTTTGCCTTGCTGCCTCTTTTGTTATAGTCTCCTCATTTCTGATTTTGTTAATTTAATTATTTTCTCTGCCTTTTAGTTAATTTGAATAGGGACGTGTCAGCCTTACTGATTTTTCTCAAAGAACCAACTCTTTGTTTCATGATTCTTTGTTTTTATTTGTTTATATTTTAATTGATTTCAGCGCTGAGTTTGATTACTTCTTGCCATTTCTGTCATTTGGCTGTGATTTCTTATATTTGTTCTAAAGCTTTCCATTGTGCTGTTAAGTTACTAGTGTGATATATCTCTACTTTTCTTTTAAATCTAGGCTCTCAGTACCATGAACTTGATGTTTAGAACGACCTTCGTTGTGTCCTATACGTTTTGGTATGTTTTGAATTCATTTTCATTAAGTTCTAAAATAAGACTTTAATTTCATTCTTAATTTTTGTACTGACCTACTTTTCATTCAGCAGTGAGCTATTCTGCCTCCATGGTTTCCTAAACTTTCTGTTGTTTCTGTTGGTATTGATATCCAGGTTTATTCTGGTGTTCAGTTTTTTGTATTTGTTGAGATTTGTGTTGTGTCTGAGTATGTGGTTAGTTTTGGTGAGAGTTCCATGAAGTACTGGGAATAAGATATATTGTTTGTATTTAGGTGAAATGTCGTATATCTATCAGTTCTATTTGGCTTTATAATATCAGTGAGCTTCTGCATGCTTTATTTAGTTTTTATTTTCTGCCTATAGGCTAGAGTGGGGTATTGAAATCTCCCATTAGCAGTGTGTGAGGGTAAATATGTTATTTAAGCTGTGGTAGAGGTTCTCTTTTTTCAATTTTTTTTTAATTTTTCCTTTTCTATTTTTTTCCTTTTTTATTACTTAAAAAATACCAATCCAAATTCCCACTCCCTCTCCTCCTGTCAGTCCCCTCCCTCTCCCAATCCCAACACTCAGGAGGCAGAGGCAGGCGAATCTTTGTGAGATCGAGACCAGCCTAGTGTACAAGAGCTAGTTCCAGGACAGGCTCCAAAGCTACAGAGAAACCTTGTCTTGAAAACAACCAAAAAAAATCTACAAGAGATAGAGGTAGACTTGGGTGTCTTTGTATTTGATAAACACTTGTTAAAAATTGTAATGTATTTCTGGTGGATCTTTCCTTGATGAGTACATAGTGTCCTTTCCCATCCCTTCTGACTATTTTTTTCTTTGAAAAGTACTTTGTTAGATGTTAAAATGGCTACACCAGATTGCCTCTTACATCCTTTTACTTGGAGTATCTTTTTCCATCCTTTTATCCTTAGGTGGTAGCTATTTTTGAGATTATGAGTGATTATTGAATGCAGTACAAGAGTGATTCATGTTTCAATTCCATTTTGTTATTCTGTGTTTCTTATTTGCAAATTGAGACCTGTGTTATTGAGAGATATCAATGAGCAACATTTGTTGATTCCTGTTATTTTGATGTGGTGATGGTGGTGACGTGTGTGTTTCCCCCCTTTTAATTTGTTGGTCTAAGATTATTTATTCTATGTGTTTTCAAACACTGTAAGTTGGAGTTTTCCTTCAAACACCTTCTCTAAGGCTGGTTTTGTAGAAAGATATTGCTTAAATTTCGTTTTATTATGGAGTGTCTTATCCATATTTTGTGTTAGAAAGTTTTGCTGGGTATAGTAGTTGGACTTGGCATCTCTTAGAGTTTGGAAAATATCTATCTGTGCCATCTTTCTTTAAAAGTCTCTATTGAGAAATCTGGTGTTATTCTGATAGGTCTACCTTTATATGTTCCTTTTTCTTTTTCCTTTGCAGCTTTAAATATTCTTTTGTTGTTATTGTTTTCTGTGTTTAATGTTTTAGTTGTTATGAGCTGAGGAGAATTTCTTTTCTGGTCCATTCTACTTGACATTCTGTATGCTTCATTTACTTTGATAGGCATTTCTTTCTTTTGATAAACCAGACTGCCTCCATCTTAGGCTTGAAATCCATCTTACATTCCAAAAAATTTAGATTCATTCCTCTTCACTGGGAAGAGGAAAGTAGGGTGTTCCACCAGGGGCTGCTTATTCCATAGGAATGAGGGCTGAGAGTAAGGATAAGCAACAAGAAGTAGTGAGTGATAGAGCTTGGGATGAGATTGCAGGATTGTGTTTGGAAGAATGGATGGAGAATGAAGATCTGAAGTTTAATTACTTGTTTTGCTGGTTTGTTTTCTTCTCAGGCTTTTGGGCTGACAGATTCCTAGAGAATACCTGCTGGAGTTGGGCGATGGGATGACAGAATGAGTGGGGATGAAGGTTGGAGGGGGATAGCTACATAATATATTGGAGATGTAAGGGCAGAGAGGAAGTGAGGTCTCAGCAGCTGGTATGCCATCAAGATGGAAGTGAGAATGAGAAGTTGAATTTGGAGGAGTGGAGGGAGAGATGAAGAAGAGTTGGACTACCAGCTTCCCTAAACTGAACAACCTGTGGGTTCCCAGGTAAAGAGTGCTGGAGTTGTGGACTAAGAAAAAGTGATGAGTGATTAGTTTGGGAAGGCTGGAGACGAAGATCCATGTGGTCCACTGGAGATACGATCAGGAGAGAAAGGAGGCTACAGAGTTTTCTGTAATAGAGCTGAGAGTAAAACTAGTGGATTAGATTTGGAGGAATGGAGGGAGATTTGAAGATTTTCACTTCTCAAAGATACATACGTTTTTGTTCTAGAAATCTTTGGAATTAGATGTTGCATTTAATGTTTTAGTTCTGTGTCTGTAGAGGTAAAATATTTGATGATATTCTTTTGTGTTTTGATAATTACCTACACATTTTAATAGAAGAGACTGCTGTTTCTGTTTTATTTATTTCTGGCACTTATATTAGTTTTAGTTGACTTTACATATGTGCATTCATTTTTACATACCCTGCTGTTTTAGGTCTATGTTTTTATTTGTATGCCAGTAGCACATTATTTCCATTATGATAACTTAATAATGTGATTTCTAATCAGGTAAACAGATATCTACAGCTATGTAGTTCAGAGGATAGTTTTACCAATTTGCAGTCTGTGGTTTCATAGGAACTTAAGGTCATTGTTCTAGTCATTTAAAATGTCATTGGAATTTTGATCAGTTTATGCTGAATCTGTAGATTGCATTGTCTGGGAATTTGTAACAGAGTTGACCCATTTGGTTTCATAGATATGGGATATGCCATGTCCTATGTGTCATTGAAAATTTATCAGTGTTTTATTACTTTAATCTAAAGTTTTTCTTGAACTTCCCAAGTTTAATGTGTTCTTATGTATTTTACCCAATTTTACAATACTTTAAATGAGATCAAACAATTTCATTTTGAAGTACATAATTTTAGTGTGTTTACATAAAGTAAATTTTTCTTGATTTCCTACATTGTAAATTTAATTAAATTATGTTATTTCCAATGTATTTTATGACTATCTTCATATAATACCACAGGATACAGAAACAGAAGGTCTTATATTTGCTGCTTGTGTGTCATTTGTCTCGTTTTCTTACCTAAAATACAAGCTTACATTTTCTAGTATCAAGTTGAATGAAATTGCTCAGAATGTTTACCTTATTATGATCTTAGAAAATGTTTCAATATTTTCCATGTAAGGCACATGAAGCTAACTGTGGATTTATCATAAAAACCTTCAGTGTCCTGGTGTACAATTTTGTCTATATCTACCTCTTGTAGACCATGTTGGCCTTGAACTTACAGAGATCTGCCTGCCTCTGTCTCCCAAGTGCTGGGATTAAAAGTGTGTGCCACAGCCCCTCAACATTATATCTAAAATATTGAGCATTTTGTCATGAAATAATGTTACATTTTCTAAATGTTTTTCTTCTGTGTCTTTTGAGTTGCTCATACTAATTTGGCTTTTATTCTGCCAGTGTGTGTGAACGATTGATCTGTATAAGTGGAAGTGTGCAATGCAACCTGGGGTGCATCCAATGTACTCAGGACACACGATCCTTTACAGTGCAGTCATAGAGGGATTAAGAGTTTAAGATTTTTTGTATTCATCAGGAATTTAGATTCATGTTTTCTGCTCTGGCTTTACATATTTTTTGATTAGTTTTGGTTTCCAGGTAATGTTTGCCTCAAAAATTGTGTTTGGAAACATTTTTATACTTTTAGATTTTAGGAAGGCTTTTTTTTTCTTTTTTGGTCAGAGTAGAATGTTAGTTCAAGTTACATAGGAACTCTATGTAACTTGGGATGCTGTCTACATTTCTTTGAATCTTAATCCTTGAAATTGGAGGGCATTGTACGTCAGGAATAATAGTTTTCAAGGTTTTCTAAACCTGTGAAATGTAAAGTATGTGTCTGCACACTGCAAAGTGTTCCTGTCCCAATCAGAACTCTGAAACCTTTCAAGCAGGGCTATAACCTGACTTCCTTGGTGCAGAAATATGTAGCAGGACATACTTCCCAGAAGCAAAACACACTTCACCTCACACCTCTTGCACAAAAGATCCTTAAGTAATGTTTTATCACAATTTTTCTGAGATCAAAACAAGACCCTGCTCAGAATGGTTCAGAACAGTGCTTTTTCCCTGTCATTGCTTTTGGGAGTAATCTGGCACATTTATCTTGATAGAACAGAAGATTGTTATTCATTTTTATTTTCTTCTTTTTTTTTCTTCAAGACACGGTTTCTCTGTAACTTTTATTCATTTTTCTTTAAATGTCTGATAGTTTCGTTCCTAAAAGTCCACTCTTGCTGTGTGTTTACTTCCTAGGAAATTTTTCTGAGTCTAATTCTGTCTTGTTACTTACCATTCTGTTCAGATTTTATGTTTAATCATGCTGTAGTCTTTTCAGAAGTTGTTTCTTGGTTTGTCTATTTCTTCTGAGTTATCCAATTTTCTGGTACATTATTTCTTCAAGAAGTCTCATATGAGCCTTTGCATTTTTGTGGAATCAGATCTAAGGCATCTTTCATTTCTGATTTTATTTATTTGAGTCTTCTCTTGTGTTATTACTCTACATAAGAGCTTGCCAATTTTGTTCATTTTTTCAAAAGTAATCATCCCTTTCTTGTTCCTTCCTATTGCTTCTATCATCTCTACTTCACTTTTTATGGCCTTATCATGTTGGTTCCTTCACTTTTCTAATTTTCGGGTTAGCTCATCCTTTTTCTAATATATTAAGTTGCAAAATTAGGGTGCTAATTTCCGATCTTTGAGTCTTCTTAATTTAGGTATTTGTTATTAAAGTTCCCCTCTTAAAAATGCTTTGTTGTTTCTAACAAGTTTTATTTAATAAGCTGTGTTTCCAATTTTATTTGTTCGAGATACATCATTTTTTTTTAAAATAAATTGATACTTTTTTGTACCCAATGCTTGAACAGGAGTATGTTAATCACTTTTCACTTTCACTTGCTTTTATAATACATATATTATTTTTGCTTACATCTGTCCACTTAATCTTTATAAGCTTTGCTTCCCCTATTCTTTTTCTTTTTTTACATTTTTTATTCTCTCTTATAGTTCATCCTGATTGGAATTTCCCTCCTTCTCTTCCCAATCCTTCCCCCACCACCTACCCTCTTCCCTAGATCCACTCCTCCCCCATTTCTCTTCAGAAAACATCAGGCCTTCTAGGGATATCAACCCATTAAGGACACCCCAATAACACAGCCCACAGAATCAAGTAACCAGTATTCATACAGACTCACAGGGACTCAACAATCAGGGAGCCTGTATAGATTAGTTTCTCTGCATATATTCTGTGGTTGTATATAGTATGGTGTTCTTGTGGGGCACCTAACAGAAGGAACATGGGCTTTGTTTCATTCTTTTGCCTGCTTTTGGGTCCCTTTTCCGTGCCTATTACTTTTTGCTACCTCTTTCTGATGAATTTCAAAATATATATCTTCAATATTACAATTTATTTTCTTTTGCTTGATCATGTTTACTATTTATGCTTGACTACTGCAGTCTAAAATTTCAATATTTACCTTCTTCAAGTACAGGATTGCTACTTGATTATTCATCCTGATTTGGTTTCTCAGCACTTTTTATTTTAATCATTGATTATTTTGTTAATCTAGTTGAGTTATCCGTGTCTTCATTCACATCTTGCTGATTGTTTTCACTCCTTTTCCAATTTCTTTGATGGGGTGTTTCTCTTGTATCTTTTTGCCTTGCAGTGATGTCTAATTATTTGGTAGTGAAGCAGTTTCTACCAGATTTTTACAAAGTGCCTTCAAAGAGAATAGATATTTTTCTGTTTATTCAAATATCATAACTGGTTGGATGGGGCATCATGGCTGTTTTGGAAATTACTGTGTATAATCTCCATAAAACTCACTGTTATTCTCTGCGAAATCAAGATTGTGTGTGTTGATGGAACTGGAAGTAGCAGAGAGGGTAATTTGGTTGTGTTCCAGAGATAATTATTAATTGAAGGAATCTCAAATGGTCTGGGAGGATCACCAGGAATCAGCTATAATATAAGCAGGTACTAGGACACTGGCTTCCCGAGTGGCTGTATAGTTGGAGTTCTGAGATCAGGGTTTAGAATTGAATGAATCCAGAAGTATAGACTCATTGAGTGCGATATGAGGGTGCATTTGCTGATCTCAGAGCTTGCATCTGTCACACTGGGGTGGATTCTAGTAGTGAATCCCTAGGAGCATTGGCTGAAACTATGTCTGGAGTTCTGAGGGGAGGCAGAACCACTGTCTCTGTTAAAGTGATGTGTCACAGCAGATGAAGTCTTGAGAGCAGGCTTGAAATAATAGTTCCCAAAAATGCAGATCCTAAATGGGGGATATAGCATCTCAGGACCTGGTCATGGAATTTCTCTGCATCAGATTGTCTCTGGGGAACACGGGTTAGTAGCAAGTTAGAAATATAAGTCAATACCCAGTGTATTCCTAGAACACAGCAGAGGAGAATAACAGCAGTGTGGATCCTGAACTGATACAGACAGAAGCTGTTTAATTCAGGGCACATCAAAGAAGAAACCCTGGTTTCTTATATGAAGTAGCAGAAGAGCAACTGCGACCATAAAGAGCAGGGGACACAGTGTTGCCTGTTCATCTTTGACAAGTGCAAATATGAACTGGAGCAGATATCAAATAAGCTCAGCATTGTTTAACACCATAGACATCCCCAGTGCTCAGGGCACTGTAAGTTTGAATGAAAATAAAAAACCACACACGCTTATGTTTTCTTCTTCTTCTTTTATCCTTGAGAAGTCATCCATCTGAGAGGATTCTTTCTGACTTTGAGCTGTTTTTAAGTGAGGAATAGTGTGTCTCAGCCAGTGTTCCTGGTCTTTTCCTTTGGATTATGTCAGCTACTCTAAACCATTCACTTTCTGTTACTGCTTTACAGTACCTTGGAGAGCATCCCTCCATTGGCATTTAGTTGGCACTTGACTCTGTTGTTTTAGGTGGCAGGACATGAATCTCTAGTTTGATGCTTTGCTGACATCACTCCTGTATCATTGGAATGTTTGAAAATCATATTTTTGTCATTGCAAATGGCGCCTACAAAATGTGATTCATCTAACAGCTTTGTCTATGATGTCATTGCTAATGGAAAGAAATAATTTTATGCTTAAAATGTTTACTTTTTCAAAGGCCTTACAGTTTATAAAAAGAATCCGTCTAACACAAGATTATAAATCTCTGATTTTGAAAGCTATCACACACACACACACACACACACACACACACACACACACACACACACACACATATATGCTCCTGGTCCAGAGCTTAGTGTTATTTTCCCACCCAGACATGTTCCATCTTCCCAAAACCGTCTATTAAATGTTGTGTTCTTTCCTCTTTGGTTTGTTATTCCACATCAACATCACTCTAACATGCCACTTATAAATACTTCAAGTTCTTAAATCTTTATCCTCTGTTTAAGAGTCTTAAAATCCTCTCCCACCCACTAGTCTGTGTGTCCACTGGTATTTAAACGCATACTTTTTATTACTGTAATTTTGTCTTCATGACTGATAGGAACAGTAGTACTTATCTTTTTTTTTGCTTATCTTTTGAAAAATCGACTTGTCTTTGGAAACTTTTATTTTCTTACGTACATTTTAAGAATATTTGTCAAAATCTTCAAAATTTGTCAAAGTAAACGTTACGTTCTCAGATGTATCAAGAATAGAGATAATTTTGTAAATGTCATCCAATATATATATTTAGCACTCAAACTTGGAAAAGACATTGGGGGCTCTTGTTATGAGATAAACTTTGTGCAAAATAGTTTGCGGGGGCCAGGGAAATGGCTCAGTATATCAGAGCACTTATTTCTCAGGTGTGAGAACATGAGTTCAGATTTTTAGCACATATGTGAAAAACTGGGCATGAACACAAACGTCAGAGACTGGAGGATTTCTGGTACTTTCTGGTTACCAACCTAGCTCTGTATTTAAATGTATTTAAAATATAATAAAGCTTGCCTGAATATCAGAGAGTAAAATAGCCTTACTGGTCAGCCTTACTACCAGAGAGTGGTAACATACACCTTTAATCCCAGTAGCCACACACAACCAGGAGAAGCATGCCTTTAATCTCAGTGATACATGCCTTAAATTGCAGAACTAGAGAGAATTATAAGACAAAAGCAGACAGCTCTCATGCATAGTATCATTCTGAGATTCCTGGAGGCACGTTTGCCATTTTCAGACTGCAATCAAGGTAAGAGCCAGTTAGTTGTTGGCTGGTTTGCTTTTTAGATCTTCAGCTTAAATCCCAATTTCTTCCTCTGAATTTTTATTAATCTTACATCATAGTTCCTTGTTCAATGAGAGAACATGTTTTATGTAATAAGTTGGATAATGATAAAGCAAGTTGGACAATGAGAAAGCATATTTTATGTCTTCTATCCTCTGATGCAAGTACAGATATGAGCAGCAGCACATACATATGAAACACATATAGCAATTCACACACAGTCTACAAATACATAGTTCAGAAACATGAACAAAATAAATAAATTGTATGATTTGTGGCATCCATGTCTCATAAGATTTCGTTGTGAATTCCTGTTGTTATGATCACCTTAGTGGATATGCAGAACTCTGCCAAGGTTAGTAAAAGATTCAATAGAGTCCATGTGACTCTAGGACAAGTTCTTAATCACCTGCTCAAATAACTATGTGTTATATGTACACTAAAGCTTCATAAAGTAAGTTCAGCCTCCCTCAGGAAGAATCCTAATAAAACTTTTGCATTATTTGTGTCACTAATGGATGCCACAATTTTCACCTTGGAATTCTCATGGTACTTTATGTGCTGTGGTAGAACAATGAGGGAATGTTTCTTCAGGGTCAGGGGCTCACAGTATGATTTGGAATATTTGCTTGCATAATAACTTTAGTGTAAATAGGATTGCTATCATTAAACCCCTAGAGTTGAGTTATCTCTGCTTGAGTTTGATATGCAATCGAATGAGAAAAATATTAATGTCTAAATAAAGAGTTCTTACTGCAAGCAGAATAGTGTGTTCATCCTTTGGAATTGGAACATTGCTAGTTATAGATAAAAGTTCCTTTATCTCACCCTTGTCTGCATATGAGATAAATCCCATGACTTCCCATAAGTCCCATGAGTGCCTGAGTATTTTGACTTTACACAGGCGAGAATATTATTCTACCTTTCAATTTCTTACTATTCTCTGGAGAGTGACATTGCAAACCTTGAACTGGAGAAATAACAAATGGCAACTTCATTAAATTGGAATTTGTTTTTGTTTCTATAACACTAAATGTCAAAAGTAAATAGACTTCAGTAGACTCTCAAAAGACAAAATATAAAGTCAATTTTATTACTGAGGTTAGGGTACAGTATTTGGTGGCCATACAACAGCTCTTCCGAGTCATCATGAGTTTATGTACTAGAACAGTAGTTTTATTTGTGCCAAGGTTTATCTTCTCCAGAGACTGCAAGTTGCATCTGAGGATACTGAAATTTGTCTCTACTTTATACATTATCAGCCTCTTCTAATTCAACATTCCAAGCATCTCAAGAGAAATATAAATAAAATGAAGAAAGGGTCACAAGAAATCCCAAGTTAACTGAGCCAGAAATAAACCTATAATTACTGTAGGAATTCTAAATCTATGAATAACAATACTGGCTCAGTTGAAACAAGTTTAGAGAGAAATAAAAGAGTGAGTTACTCTAAATGATTGGGATATTTTTTTACTATTCTTTCTTGAATTTCATACTTTCAGTGTTGAAAGAGAAATGTCTAGCTGCTCACCAAAGTACAAGTTCTTCTTTAATAATTTAGAGCTGTGCAAAGTAAAGCCTACACAGCAGGGGTTGTTTCTAGGTCCTTCTTCCTTTTTTGGTAGGGCCATGTGGTTCCAGCGGTGTATATGGAATGTGGGAGGATAAATTAAAGAGGTAAGGATCAGATGTCCCTTAGAGAGCACTCTGAGGCTTTAAAACTCGTCAATCACACAGTGGGGAGAACTTCAATTACTGTATGGATGCTCCGTAATAAATAGAAACATGCATTTCCAAATTATCTAAGCATAGCATAAGTTTCTATAGGAAACCTAATATCTTTATCTTAACTCTCCCAAGAGCCTAGAAAAGAGACTTTTATGTAGGTACAATTCTAAGAAGTGATAATCAGAGAGTAAGAGTGAGTCATCAGCAAGATGAGTCAGAGAAAGAAAAAAGAAAATGTACCAATGACTTTCTGAGTTGGCTCTCACTGCACACATCTGGTTCTCAGTCCTCCTAACACTTCTGAAGCAGTTTACAAGTTCAAACCTGTCTATGGTGGATAAGAAGAAAGATTTCAATAAAGCTTCCAATTCCAAGCAGCCTAGAACTAAACTTCGTACATTGATTCTGTTTTGACTTTGCCCCGTATATGCACATAGTTGTGACTTGATAACATTATTAAATTGACCACATTAACCCTGCATTATGCTGGTCTAGTCAGGCCTTCAACTCTTTGTGTCTTTCTAAAGGGTGAATTAGAACTCACTTATTTAAGAACTTGGAGCATTTTCCTGAAATATGAAACTAAGGTTATAGGAGGATCAGGGTGTGTTTTATTTGATGGACACAAATGGTGACAGTTTTTTTCTTCTATAATCTACATGAAGAAGGTTTGTTGAACAAAATAAGAAACTATATGGAATTGTGCTTGTTGGTACACTGAGGAATTTTCTAGGCATGTTGTTTATATGGCTTTGTATCATTCAGCTTCTAGAGAAGTGGTTCTCAACCAGAGGGTTGCAACTCCTCTGGGAGTTCACATATCAGATATCCTACATGTCAGATAGTTACATTATGATTCATAACAGTAGCAAAATACAGTTATGAAGTAGAAACAAAATTATTTTTATGGTTGGAGCCACTAAAACATGAAAAACTGTATTAAAGGATTTCAGGAATTGGAAGTTTGATGTGGTAGTTTGAATATATTCAGCCCCATAATCTCAAAGGGAGTGGCCTTATTAAGAGATGTGGTTTTGTTTGTGTGGTTATGGCTATGTTAGAAGCAGTGTGTCATTGTGGGGGCAGGCTTTAGGCTGTTTATACTCAGGACACTACCCAGTGAGTCAGTTGACTTCCTGTTGCCTGCAAGATGAAGCACTCTCAGTTCCTACACCATATCAGCCTGCATGTTGCCATGCCCCCCTTCACTATTATAATGGACTGAACCTCTGAAAGTGTAAATGACCCACCTTCAATTCAATGTTTTCTTTATGAGTTGCCATGGTCATGGTGTCTCTTCACAGCAGGAGAACCCTAAGTAATACTGAAATTGGTATCAGGGATTGGGATATTGCTGTGAAAGGCCGCTTGCTTTTGTTTATGGACTTTGGTACTTTGGGGAAGGAAAGCAATGGAATGCTTTAAACACTGTGTAATGGGGCATACTAGTAGCATCATTGAAGACAGGGGTGCTAAGAGGTATTTGAAATGTCTCACTGAAGAGGTTTCAGGGAAGAATTTTAGTATATGGTCTAGAAATCCATATTGTGGTATTTTGATGAACAAAGTGGCTGCATTTTGTCTTTGTCTGAACAGTCTGCCTGAGGCTAAAGTGAAGAGTTTTGGATTAATTTTGTTGGCAGAAAAAAAAAAATCTCAAAACGACCTAGTATGGACTTGGTCATGTGAATATTAGTGGTAACTCTAATGAAAATTTCTAATGAAAAGGAGCAAGCTGAGCATGCTAAATTACGGAAAGTATCTTTTGAGAAGAAAAAGAGCACCAGAAAGTTGAATGAAGCTAAATCGGCTGTTCAAGAAGATAAACAGATTAAGAAATAGAATAAAGGGAGTGGTAACCTCAGGGGATGGTCGCAAGAGCCTTTAGTCCTAGCACTCTGGAGTCAGAGGCAGGCAAAGGCAGGAGATCTCTGTGAGTTCAAGGCCAGCCTGACCTCAGAGCAAGTTTCAGGACAGCCAATCCTAAGCAGTGAAAGACAGAAAGTAGGTGAAGATGTAACTGAACAAGGGCACCATATTCCAATATTAGCAAGCAGCAGAAATTGGAAACTTGGACCATGTGGTTCTGATTTAGAGTTAAGGATAGAAGACAGGTTCTTATTAGCTGGAGTTGAAGAATAAGTTGTGATTAACAAGATACCAGAACTACTAAAGCAAAATTTTGTTTTGTTGTGTAACTTGATGCTGTTCACCAGGAGCTAAAATATTAGTCATGATTAAGAAGAGACCTGCATCACTGAGGTGAAATGTCCTGAGAAGTTTGAGCACAGAGAAGCTATGTTCCAGAGGTGGCCAAGGTTGTAACTCATTCTGGCAGTCAGATTTGGTATGTGTAAGGGTCCCCCAGGTGGTACTAGTTTGAAAGCCTGAAAGGGTCATGGAAAGCAGCTTAGGCTTGGCACTGTGAGAGGGCAGGAAAGGCCATTGGAGAAGGCACAGCCTCAGGGGCAGTTGAAGGTGCAAAGAAGCTGAGGCTTGGCACAATGAAGAGAACCTAGGAGAGGCTATTGGTGAAAGTACAGCCCAGTTGCAGTTGCAGCAGAAGACTCCAGTGTTAGGGAGATGCCAATACCATGGGGTGGCCAGCAACAAGAGTGGTAGCAGTGGAGTGGAGCCAGCTGGAGCTGGAAGATGAGGTGTATGTACTTCAGAAGACAAAACCAGAAAAGGGACCCAAGCCCTTTGGGAGAATCCAGAGGATCCCAGATATTGGACAGTTGGAATTTTGTAATTGCCCAACACATTAGAGATGCCAGATTCCTAGGATACTGGCCAAAGAAAGCTGCTAACAGGGAGCGGAATGAGCCCAAGAGAAAGAAGTGTGTTGCTGCACTAAACAAATCTGGATGAAATTGGAGACCTGAAGAATATTTTAACAGCAGAAATGGAGATGTAGAGTGTAGAGTTTGTCAGGTGGTCTTTGGCCTTCTTAGATCCAATATTTCCTCGCTATGTTCTCTTCTCCATGTTTTGGAATGGTAATGTATAGCCAATGCCATTATATGTTGAAAGCATATGATCTGCTTTTTTATTTTTATTTTATTGGGGATTATAGTTAAGAGATTATATGAGTCTCAGGAGAAACTTTGGACTTTAAACATTGTTGAGACTGGATAAAACTATGAGGACTTTTGAAATTGGACTATATGAATTCTGCATTATGTTATTGTTACAGGTTTATGGGGGCTAGGGAGTGGAATGTGGTAGTTTGAATGTATTTGGCTCCCATAAACTCACAGGGAGTGACATTATTTGGAGGTTTGACTTTGTTAGAGTTGGTATGGCCTTGACAAGGAAGTTTGTCACTGTGGGGGTGGGCAATGAGATTTCTTATGCTCAGGATACTGCCCAGTGAGTCATTTGACTTCCTCTTGCCTGTAAGATGTAGCGCTCATGGCTGCTGCCCCATGTAGGCCTACATGCTGTCATGTTTCCCTTCATGCTAATAATAGACTAATCCTCTAAAACTATAAATGATCCACCTTCAATTAAATATTTTCTTTATAAGAGTTGTCATGGTCATGGTGTCTCTTCACAGAAATAGAACTCTAACCAAAACATTTGAGAACCACTAGGTACTCTAGAGTATCTGGAGTTATAGGCAAACACTGCAAGCAGACCTAGTTTGAGTTGTACATTGTTTTTATTTTCTTGGAATTTAAATAGCTAAACCAAGTCAAAGACAGTTCTCAAACGACCATGAATTTTCTTGCTTTTGTATTGGTTGCTTCTGTTTTGGTTGTATCATACACGGAAATCATTCCAGCAATTTCTGCTCTTCTTCTTCTCTTTTATAATACTACTGTACCAGATTTTTTCCTGAGGGGACACGAACAAATACTTAGGAAAATAACAAAGAGAAGCCCCAAGTAATAGGAGCATGGACTGCTCAAAGGCAGCTTCACAACTGAGAATTTATTTTACTGTGCATGATGGCTTCTGAAAACTCATCTCAATAAAGCTCTGCATGATTTGGAAACAGGTAGGTAGGTCATAGTGTCTCCTAACTCAGTTAATGTTTACTTCTTTTATAATACTGGGAGGTAGCCCTGTTAAGCATGTCTGTGTTGAGAGTTTCCTGAGAAGTGTGAGTTTTTTACTTCCTGGGCATCATAAATCTCCCTTCTCCTTCCAGGAGGGAATGTTTCCATTTGGATGAAATTGCTAAGAAGCAAATGCCTAAATTTGAAATGAGATGTGGTAAATCCTCCTTATAAGTTACCTTAAAGTCCCCAAGTCTTTATGTAGAATTTACATGGCCCTATATACATCTCTAGCCTTAATCCACTTTTTGACATCATCCATAACTAGCATTTGTGGCTGGCAATAGTACTAGTCTGTTGATCTCAAATTATTTTATGCCATTATAATTTTGAGCATGCTTCTTTCTTTGGAGAATACTTTTGTTCATTTATTTTTTTGCACAGTTGGCTACATCTCTTAGACTAAATCAAGCCCAACACCTATTGAAATTAAGAAATACTTTTTGCTTCATTTTCATTTTAGAGTTATTTTTGGTCATTTTCAGCATTCCTAGTCTCTTTTTTTAATCTTCTCACTTTTCTGCTATAACACTTCTCCTAATTTCAAGTCCTCTTCATGTGTGTCACACTGAGTTTTGGGTTTCTTGCTTGAGATGCATGGGAGGTTATCAATTGGATTATGGAGAACTTATCAGTAGATATACTCTGAAGAAAATGACAGTCCTGTACCCCAACAACCCTTGACTACCATTACTGCCTCTGTGATGAGTGGATTTCATGGGATCCTTTTACATCCAAGATGAAATGATGAAGGCTCAAGTCTAATACAGGTCTTGTGCAGGTAACCAAAGTTCCAGTAAGTGTATGATTTAAGAGATATGCCATGTCCAAAAGACATTTATTTATTACAAATGGTGAAAAACTGGAGATAAAAATATCTTGTTAAGTGTGAACAATAAAGTAAAACTCAAATTCCATTGTCCTTCACACAAGATTTGTTGTGATACATGTGTTCTTGTTTATTTGTTAATGTAGTGCCTATGGTTTTGATGCTAATAGAAAAAGTTTATGAAATGTGATACAGCCACAAATTCCCTACAGTCTAAAGTATGTATTTTTTTTATCTTCTTAAAGAAAATATTTGCTATGGACATTTATCCATTATTCAAACTCTGCCTATAAAGAGCTAGGCTCAATCTCTACAACATTTATTTTGTTATGCCAGGAAGGTATGATATCTACTCACTATGATGCAGATTTAAATTGAAGCACTCAAGAGAAAAGACAAACAAGGAAAGCCATATTGGCATATGTCTTGAATCCCAACACTCAGGACACAGAGACAGGCAGATCTCTGTGAGTGCAAGGTCAGCCTGGTGTACAGAGCTAGTTCCCAGACAGCTAGGGCTGTTGCACCAAGAAACCCTGTCTTAAAAAATACAAAAACAACAAAAAGCAAACAAACAGACAAAACCTAAAATAAGAAGACAAACAAAGGAAAGCCACACTTGTATTGAAGAATTGAAGAATGTACAAGGTGAAATGACTGAACTTTGGTATTATAGAGAGTTAAAATGTTGCAAACTAAAACAAAATTATGTTTAGCAATTTTTTAAATTTCCTTTGAAAGCTACCCAACAGCCTGCACTACCAAAACATTTACAATATAGTCCCAGCAAACAGCTACGTTACAGCAATGCCAAACCTTAGAATGCCATCAGGCACACCTAAACCTTTTCACTGTTTTCTTCTTAGCTGTTCATATATGTTTCTGTGATCCCCACTGATTTATTGGCAAATGCTTTGATTCATTACTGTGTTCTATAGCTAATAAAATGTCATATAACCACTTGTACTTCTACAGTGAAGTAAATCTTCAGGACAACCTGAATGTCTGTTGCTGGGACATACTCAGTCATATGTGGCTGTAGAGTTATGTGTCTCTCTTCACCTTTGAATCGAGAGTTGTGCTTTTCTGCACCAACATATATATTTCATTGTCTTTTCCACAGCCTCTACAACATCACCCTCTTGGAAGCCAGGATTATTTCCTGACCAGAAAATGCAAAGTGCTACATGCACAATCATCCTCAGTCACTGTTTGAATTTGTCCAGTTAGGAGGAGGTCTGCTGCCTGGCAATGTGCTTGCTTTGTAGAATTTGGTATTAAAGCCTGCCCTTGGGCTGCCAAATTGCTTAAGTTTAATGCAGGGTTTAGAATCAAAACCTGTGCAAATTTAGGCTTTTTTCTTTACTATTCTATCCCCTCTAACCTTCAAAATCCTTGTCTAACAGGCGAATGTATTAATAGTAACTACATCATGGATACTGGTGAGAATCCCAATATGCACAATGTGCTAAGCACAGTGTGAACACCTAGTCCATTTTCAGTTCCCATTACCTTCTGTGATGATGTTTGCATAGTTCTGAAAGCTTAGATGAAAACTTGTGGCCTCCTGAGAGACATCAGCAACCAAATAATATCCCCAGCATACACAGAGCTATGGTCTTGCTTGTTTTTCAGCTATTTTAATGCACCTATTTGTTGTTAAATGAAATGGTGTGTTCATAGAGGCAAGGGGGGAAATGGGCTTGAAAACAAATAGCCTGTTTATTTCTTCTAAGAATTCTTTTCAATCTTGCTTTGCTTACTTCTATCTTCTTCCTGTTCTCTCTCTTTCTCTCTCTTATCTATCTATCTATCTATCTATCTATCTATCTATCTATCTATCTATCTATCTATCTATCTATCATATATATATCCTGGCCTTTCCCATCTATGTCACTCAGTGTCCTTTTAAACAGTCTGATAGCTTTGTTTCATTTTTCAGTGCACTTGACCTGTTTACATTTCTCTTGCCCTTGTCCACTTCATTTTATGTTATCCTGTTTACTCTGGTTTGTTTTCTTCCTTGTATCTCTCCCTTTTAGCTTCTTAATAAATATAATCTCCCCTATCTTATTAATTTGTCATTCATTTTCTTTTGCAATTTCTGATGGCATCTAATTTATCTTTAATTTTATTTTTGATTTGCTTCCTGCCTATCATATTCTGACTACATTATCTTTTCTTCCTTTTCTTCTACTTATATCTCCTATTCCTGAATCCATATTCAGTGGTTCCTTCCCCAGGGTAAAGTTTGACTTGAACCCTAGATGAACAATAGAACAAAAGAAAGCTATTAGTGACCTGATAAAGGAATAGACTGCACTGTCTGAAGGAGTCTTCTACTTGGGGAGTATACTGACAAAAAAAAAAAGTCAGGAAGGAAGAGGAGGCAGTGTTTAATGGAATGGAAATAAAGTAGGTGAGAGAAAATGAGATGGAAAGAGAGATATGCATGGCACAAGAGAATTTACTTGGAATGACATTGTCAGCAGATCAGCTGGGGGGAAAGAATGGAAAACAAGCTTGTTAAAGTAAATTCGTTGTCATAACTATGAGTGCTTTATTCTCGGCTTCCCTGTGTGGCTTCTCAATGCTATTTTGTTCTTTCCTGAACATTTTTTTGTGACTCCTTTTTCTCTCACAGTTCTTCGCTGTTTACCAGGCCTTCACTGATTCATATATGCTAGTGCTTCAAGTTTCTAAACAAAGGGTTCTGAAAGAGATTGTGTGGTAGAGAGACTGTGTATGCAAATCTGAGAGTTAGATGGGGTTTGGAACTTAACTCTGAAAATCTGATTATCTGTTGTGAAAGAATTCTCTTTATTATTGGTCTTTATCATGAAACACAAGCCTTGGAAATAGGTTGACCTAGAATACTGTATTCTGTCTTCTCTTCCTGGATTATATTTGCCAGTCTCAAGCATCTTTATGACAGAGATAACAATGCTTAAGTTTGTAGGTGAGATTGAGGTAACAACTCAGTGAATGGGTTTGAGAGCAAAACACAGCAAAAGAGGGTGACAGAAATGTACAATGCATACCCTGCTGATCTGAATGCTGATGCTCTTCTAGAATGCAAACATCAGATGACCTCTCTGATGTGCTTCATCTAAGTCTCCTCAAAAACACCACCACAAAGAGCATGCCCACAACTACTTCTACATCTGGCTTTGTATCTTTAGAATTTCAAAGCTAATACTTGGCAGTTAAATACCCTGCCAGTGTTTCCCAGATTATCATCACTATGATAATCTCTAACTATTCCACTTTCCCTTCATTATATTGAGAACATCTTTCTGAAAAAACATAAAGCAAGATCAGCTTTCTGGGATTATTTACTCCGTGTCATTGCTTCATTCCAGATATAGTATGATTTGAAATAAGCAGTTCCCCTCCAATATGCCAATTTGCTTATGTTGGTAACAAGGAAATGCCATGTTTTTTTTTCAGCAGAAGATCAACATCTTAGAAAAATTAACATTGTTTTACCTTCCATTTCCCCACATTGTGAACCAGTTTATTGTAAGGAGGCTACTTGTTTGTTTACTGGCTGTTCATCTGTGAAATAATCATGCAGAAACTATATTATTTAAATCACTGCTTGGCCTATTAGCTCTTAGCTTCTTATTGGCTAACTCTTGCATCTTAATTTAACCCATCTCCATTAATTTGTGAATCACCACAAGGTCATGGCCTATCAGCAAAGTTTCTGCATGTCTGTCTCTGGTGGCAGCTCCATAGCTTCTCTCTGGCCCGGCCTTCTTCCACCCAGCATCCAGTTTAGTTTTCCCCACCTAGCTCTGTTCCTCTATCGTTCTGCTATAGGCCCAAAGAAGTTTCTGTATTAACCAATGATTTTCACAGCATACACAAGGAAATCCCACATCACTGTCCCTTTTCTGTTTAAGTGAAAAGGAAGGTTTTAATTTTAACATAGCAAAATTACATATCACTAAGGAAAGCTATAACTATAACTATAAATTCTTCAACTCCATCAAAGACTCCAAAAGGATATAATATTACCTAAGTAAACAAGAAGTGCTTTGTAAGCAACTTCCAAAACTCTAGAATTAACAGGGACATCTCACTGCCTGGATAGTCACCCAAAGTTCTTCTGTACCATTGGGGCATCCATCTTCAGCCTACAGGCCCATAGTATCTGGCAGACTCCTTTCTCTATGGGTCCTGCATGTCCAGTTTATAAGCAGTCCAGGCAAGGGCTGTTTCTTTCCCAAATGGCTACCAGACTCCATGAGGAACCTCTTTGATGCTCATCTTCCTCTTGAAGTAGCTTGGTGCTGCCAGGAGCATATGTGTCTCAATATCATGAAAAGTCCTAAATTCTTAAACATTTTAAATGTTGTGGTCTTTGAAAGGTTTAAAAATGTCTATCCACATGAAATATATTTCTGTACATCTAGAAAATCTAACTAACATGACTACAAGCTTGACTATTATAGATGTTTATTGATTAGCCTATATTTCTTAATTATACATTATATTTCTAAATGAGCTGCACAAACGCAATGCCATAATCATGATCAGAAATACATATACACAGTATAACAAAATTGACCTTAAATTTGTATCAATAAACCAAGATCCACACCAATGCAAATCTCTATAGGATATTACCCTTTAAATGTAAACAAACATTTATAGACAATATTTGGGAATATAGGCATAGTTCTCCTCCAACCTTCTTTCTGCTTTTTATTAAGAGAAGTATTTTGGGGGGGTGTATTCACAGGGACCTTTCAGGGGGTCTTGGTGCATCAAACCATATTAATCTGGAAGCAATCCACAGGTTTTCATCTTCTGTGGAAACAAAAGAAGAACCTCTTTTCCAAAGCAACATATCCTTAGACCCAAATTCTGAAGTCAAATACCAACGCAGGTTTAGCTTAGCAGCCCATATAATGAAATGTCTTTCTATACTTAGCTTTTCACAGTCAAAAAATTCAAAGAAAGCACAATAAATACATAATCTAGACTCTTTGTAAATTTTCCATCTTTGTGTGGCTTATTCTTTGTTTACGTCTTTTAATCTATGACTGTTTGTACTCAGTCTCCATAAAGATTTTACCTTTTTAAAAACTATTTACTTCTTTTTATAACTGTCTATATTCTTTTCCTTCTCTCTCCCAACCCTACAAACATTTATCCAAAACTATGACTCATTTAGAGGTCTTTTTTTTGTCTGAATCTGTCCTATTGTGTATCTGAAATTCTTTTCTGTCCTGAAGAGCTTCTTAAAATGGTAAATACTTATTAAAACTTAAACTGCACCATTGCTAGGGGCAATATGGAAGTTCCTGCTTGCCCACCATGGCAGCATGGCAGAGCTGCTGCTGCTTCTGAGAGCCATGCACACTGCCCCATGTCTAGGCACAGAGCCAGTCCATGTTGCCACCAAACAGGCAATATCATGTTGCTCACAAACCCCATTAATGCTCGGTCTCCTGAAAGATCCAGAGGTCATGCTGGCTGAATGGCCCAGAAAGCCGGCATTTCAAAACCATGGCTTAGTTTTTTGCTACCACTGAATCAAGAAAACCTCTTTTAAAGGAGATGCAGCATGCCACCAGCAAGCAAAGCCCATTCAGGAAATTAAATGTGGTTAAACTTTGTTTTTTAGCATCTAGAATATCTTTCCAAGCCCTCTCAGGTTTTACATGGATTTAGTCCACCATGTTGGCATGCCAATTTTTTGTAATAAGGATGCTTGTTTGTAATAAGGATCCTTTTTGTAATAAGGATGCTGCTCAGACCCGAAATAATCATGCAGAAACCATATTATTTGCAATGCTCTTTGGCCAATAGCCTAAGTGTATTTCTGGCTAACTCATATCCTAAACTAACCCATCTCTATTAATCTGAATATAGCCACATGGCTGTGGCTTACCAGCTAAATTTCCAGCATCCATCTCTTGTGGGGCTACATGGCTTCCATCTGACTCAACCCTTCTTTTTCCCAGAATTTAGTTTAGTTTTCCCAGACTAATTCTGTTTCCTTATAGCTCTGCTATAACCCCAAAGCAATTCCTTTATTAACCCATGGTAATCACAGCATACAGAGGGAGGTCCCACATTACTTCCTTTTTTAATATTTGTTTAGGGAAGGATTGAAAAAGTTGAACTATCACCCAGAAGAAGCAACCCACCCTGGGTTCCATTATTCCCTAAAGCAAATAGCTATGATGTGGTGGCCTTTGTGAGAAGTGTTCTGATAGGCTTATATATTTTATTTCTTTGTCCCAAGTTGTTGGGACTGTTTGGGAAGGATTAGGACACCTGGCATTGTTGGAGGAGGTTTGTCACTGTAGATGGGTTTTGTGGTTTCAAAAACCTTTATCATTTACAGATAACTCTCCCTGATTTATGTTTGCTTTACAAGGTATAAGTTCTTAGCTATTGCTCCATTAACATGCTTGCCACCCTCTCTGACTGTTTACCAGCTACCATGTTCTCTGCACCATGACAGTTATGGACTCTAACTCTCAGAAACTGTAAACAAGATTCCAATAACGTCTTCTTTAAGTTGCCTTAGTCATTGTATGCCTTTATGGGCATAGAAAAATAATTAAGCAATTACATCTGCTTTTGCTTATAAAGAAACAAAAAAAGCAACTTTGCCACAATGTATTTTTGAGTTTCTGGTGAGATTATTGTCAACATTGCTCCTTGTTTCTACTTCTCCATCCCCAGTTCTATCAGCCCTGCAGTCTTCCCTTTACAATGTTCTTTATATTCACCCTATATTTTTAATCTTGGTATTAGAAGAATGCAGCATAGTTGGAAATATTCAAAGATAATGTTACTAAGTCTTTCTTTCTTATTGATTTTTATTGAGCTCTACATTTTTCTCTGCTCCCCTCCCTGCCTCTCCCTTTTCCCCTCAGCACTGCCCCAAGGTCCCCATGCTCCCAATTTACTCAGGAGATTTTATCTTTTTCTACTGCCCATGTAGATTAGATCTATGTAAATCTCTCTTAGTGTCCTCATTGTTGTTTAAGTTCTCTGGAGTTGTGTTTTGTAGGCTGGATGGAGGTTGGTGTGTGAAATACAGGATGGCAGTAGGTTTGCTAGATGCTCTACTGACCTAGATACAGAAGCACCTCTGTAGGTGTTCTATAGGTAGAACATCACCTGGACTCTTTTTCTACTGAACTTTCCCTCATTTATCCAAATATGCCAGAATATCAACAATTACTTCTCTGCCCAGATTGGGAATTTTATGTTTCAAATTAAATTCTTATCATGGGTCCTCTTGGTTGTCAACTTGACTATATCTGGAATGAACTATAATGCAGAAATGAAGAGCATACCTATGAGAATATTTTTGCTTGGTTTGAATTAGGTGAATCCATTTATAGTCTTAATCTTAGAAGTACAAAGAGACATACCTTTGATCCTTTGATCCTTAAATGGACTTGTTAGCAAGGAGAGAGCAAGCAAACAAAGAAAAGACTTTCTTCTTTAATGTTCTTATATGGGAATCCAGAAGAAATATGGCCCAGATTAAATGTGTATCTCCCAACTGCAATCTATCTATCTATCATCTTGCATCTATTTATTGTCTATTTATCATCTCCCTATCTATCTATTTATCTATATCCCTCTGTCTGTATGTTTGTCTATTTATCACCTATCTATAACTTAGACACCAATATAATATGTGTACAATTGCATTAGTTAAGGTTTCGATGGTTGTGGTGAAAGACTGTGGCCATGGCAACTCCTATATAGGAAAGCATTAATTGGAGCTTGCAGTTCAGAGGATTAGTTCACTGTCATCATGGTTGGAAGCATAGAGGCATGCAGGCAGGCATTGTGTTTGGGAGGAAGCTGAATGTTCTATAAGTAGATTGGCCAGTGGCAGAAAATAAAAGTAGCTCTGAGCATTTCTTGAGCCTTTGAAGCCAAGATAGTAACACAGTTTCTCCAAAAATGCCACACCTCCAGCAACAAAGTCACATGTTCTTTTTCAAATATTGCCAATTCCTATGAGCCTATGGCAGTCTTTCAAACCACCATAAGCGTTAACCACACACTCTTAACCTGCCCTGTTTCCCCACATTCTAATATGGAAATTCCTGAAATACAAAATAACCAGAGCTAGGCTGAAGAGTTTGTGTGTGTGTGTGTGTGTGTGTGTGTGTGTGTGTGTGTGTGTGTGTGTGTGTGTGTGCATGTGTCTGTGTGTTTGATATAGAATATGAGAGAAAATCACAACTGGTCAAAATGTAGGGAACAACTGATTGTGGACTGCCCAGCTTCTACACACTAAGCTCAGATAGTAATGGCTAGTAATAGGGGCAGAATGTTTGTAAAGGCTAGATTCCTGAGATATCAGTTATGAGATAATGTTTTCTATATATGACAGGTTATTCCATCCATGAAGGCTCAACAATATATTTACGTAACCAAGATTTGAAAACCAGATACACAAATTTACATGTCAGTATAAATAAGAGAAATCATACCAGAGTTTATGCTAGATGAAGAGCTATAAGTAATTATTATCTAATGATAGAGGACAAATATATCCATCTTCTTTATGTACAAGCTTCCTGGCTAGTTATCCAATCCCAGGCTCTTTATTCTGTGTGTGTGTGTGTGTGTGTGTGTGTGTGTGTGTGTGTGTGCATGTCTGTGTATAACATAAAATGAACTTGGCAGATTGTATTTATAAATGTATATGTATACATTTATGTAGTAATAATAATCAAAAATATGGGTCATAGATTGAAAAGAAATGTGGAAATGATATAGAAGTTTAAAGAAGAAAAGATATGGGGAAAATGGTGTAAAAGTAGTACTTATATAAAAAATCGTGTTTTTTTTAAATTTAAAAAGAAAATAGTAACATAATTATTTGACAGTAAATCAGAAGAGGTTCTTCCCAATGCCAAATCATATATTAAAAAATTAAAAATGTTAGCTGTTACTCCCTCAAATCTAACTGTGAAAGCAATCTGGAAAACATTCATGCCTTGACAAAATTAAAATTTAAAAAAGTAAGCAAAAGGCTTTGGTAATAATATTCTGCAAGTGAGATGAAGTAATCAGTAGGTAGATCTTTCATTGGCACATAGTTTGCTCTGATTATATATTTAAGCCAGATATTCTATGGTAAGAAATGTTTTTCATAGTTGGGGGCTTCTCTTATGTAGAAATCTCTGTGGTTGTAATGTTGAGCCCTTCACTCCAAAAGTGCCCCTCATGAGAAACCTGCAGGAATGAAACAGGGACCATACTGGCAATTGGACAAACCCAATTATAACAAAGGAATTTATGGTTTAGAGGGAAAAACATGGAAAGTGATGAAATGGAGCTGAATTCAGTTGGTTGGTAGTATTTAAGAAAGAAATTGGAAAAAAGATCCTGTTAGATGAAAATGATGGTGTGACAGAAAAGTACATTCAAATGGGAACAAAGAGATCTAAATTCTAATCAAAATGGTACCAAAATACCCTGGGATGTTATGAGCCTCTGCAAATCTCAGTGGACTCCTGTGCAAAATAAGAATACAATCTTTTCTAGCCTTCCTATGATACAGGGTCATTGGCTGAATCAAATCATATCCAGAAAAAACAGGTGCCTTGTTATCTGTGCCCACATAAGGGGCACTTCATTATAAAACATTGATTCTAAACTAACTAGCAAATGTTGTACCTTACTTTGTTAGAATGGTACATTGCAGAATCACCTTATTACTTAAGCTTCTCTAGGATCATGAACTGTAGACTCAATGCCATTTGTTTATAGCTAGAATCCACATATGAGTAAGTACATATCATATTCAATTTTTTTGGTTTAGGTTCCCTCACTCAGGATAGTGTTTTCTAATTCATTCATTTGATTGCTAAATTCAAGATGTCGTTGTTTATTACTGCTGAGTAGTACACTCATGTGTAAATGTGCCACAGTTTATTAACCCATCCTTCAGTTCAGTTTATTCCACGTTCTGGCTATTATAAATAATGCCACTAAGAACATAGTTGAACAAATGCTTTTGTAGTATGCTTCAGCATCTTTTGGGTATATGCCTAAGAGTGGTATTGCTGGATCCTGAGGTTGGTTGATTCCCAGTTGTTTTGAGAAACCACCATACTAATTTCCAAAGTGGTTGTACAAGTTTGCATTCCCACCAGCAAAGGATGAGAAAGCCTACAAACTCATGGAAATTGAACAGTGATCTACTAACCCATTCCTGGGTTAAGGAAGAAACAAAGAAAGAAATTAAAGTCTTCCTTGAATTCAACGGAAATGAAGGCACAACATATCCAAACCTATGGGACACTATGAAAGCAGTGTTTAGAGGAAAGTTCATAACACAAAGTGCACACATAAAGAAAATGGAGAAAGTTCACATTAGTGACTTAACAACACACCTGAAATCTCTAGAACCAAAAGAAGCAGACTCACCCAGGAGGAGTAGAAGACAGAAATAATCAAATTGAGGGCTGAAATCAACAAAATAGAAACAAAGAAAACAATACAAAGAATCAATAAAACAAAGAGCTGGCTCTTTGAGAAAATCAATAAGATTGACAAACCCTTTTCCAAACTAAACAAAAGGCAGAGAGAGAACATCAAAATTAACAAAATCAGAAATGAAAAGGGGACATAACAATAGACACTGAGGAAACTCAGAGAATCATTAGTGTTGCAAGGGGAGGGGCCCAATTGGTGCTTCAATGTGGTCAACTAACTCCACGTTAACTTGAGAGGGCTTGAAAAGGAATTCTATATACAGATATAGAGTTTAGCACAGCTGGTGGTGTGCCATAGCTCCTTTAAGAGAGAATTTCCTGATTCAGCACACATAGCAGGAAAATAGTGGTAGTTTTAAAATGCTGGATTTCTGGGGTATACTGCTAGCCTGACCTCTGTCTCTTGCAAGAGACAGAGCATTTGGATAACATTTGTGAGCAGATTGCTCCAGCTTGCTTGATGGCCTGGAAGATGGTCAGTGTGCACGGCTCAGGAGCTCAGACAGAAACTACCGTAGTTAACATAATAATAACACAGCTTAAGTTTTAGACTGGGCAGGGAAACAGGCGTTACCACATTATCCTTATTAATGGCACAGCTTAAGTTTTTAAGAAGCACTTAGCATTTTAAGAAGTACTTCTGGACAGTATAAGATTACAGATTCACAATAGGACAGATTCTGATATAAAAGACCTCTAAATGGGTCACAATGTTGGATAAATATACGTAGGCTTGGGAGAGAGAAGAAAAAGAGTATAGAGAATCATAAGATAAAGTTAATGCTTTAAAGAAAAAGGATAAAGTCCTTGAAGAGACAGAGTACAGATAGTCGTAGATTTAAATGAGTAAAGAAAAACAAGGCATGTAAAAATGGAAAATTTACAGTGAATCTGGATTATGTATTTTATTGTGTTTTCAATGAATTTTTTTACTATAAAGGAGCTAAGTACAGAGACACATTTCATTGTATGGACTGCTAAGCTAAACCAGCATGTATATTATAAAGGTATCTTGACTTCAGAATTTGTGTCTAAGGATATGGTGCTTTGAAAAATAGGTTCTTTTTTTGTTTTCACAGAAGATGAGAACCTGTGGATTGCTTCTACACCAATATGGTTACATGGACCAAGGCCTCCTGAAAGGTTGCCGTGAAAACCCTCAAAAATTACTTAGCTCAACTGTTGACTGACATGAACCTAGCACACAGAATACACCATGAAAGACCTGATTAACAGCGCCCCCATACAGCAGGAAGCAGTTTGGATAAAAAAAACTATGCCAATATTCCCAAATATTGTTTATAAATGCTCTTTTACATTTAAAGGGGGATCCAATATAGATATAATTTCCATTGCTATGGATCTTGGTTTATTGATATAAATTTAAGGTCAATCTTGTTATATTTCTATTCTTGATTGAGGTTTTGTGATTGTATCATTCATTTAAAATGTAGTGCATAATTAAGAAATGTAGGTTAATAGATAATCATCCATAATAGTCAAGTTTGTAGTCATGTTAGTTAGAGTTTCTAGATGTGCATAGATATATTTCAGGTAGATAGGCATTCTTCATATCTTTCAAAGTCTACAGAATATGGCATTTAAAATGTTTTACTAACTTAGGACTTTCATGACAGTAAGACATGTCTGCTCCTGGCAGCACCAAGCTATTTTCTGAGCAAGATGGTCATTGAAGAGGCTCCTTATGGAGTTGGTTAGCCATTTGGGCAAGAAACTGCTCTTGCCTGGACTGTTGCATAAAATGGACATGCAGAACCCACAGAGAAATGCCTGTTAAACTTCCCTAAAGGTGAGATGATCCTTTGGGGTTCCTGCTTCATGAAATAGTCTGTGAGAGATTTTGCAGTATACAGAAGAGAGTGACTGAACTGTCTTTGAAATCTCCTGCTTTGTGAAAAAGTCTGCTGGATACTATGGGCCTGTGGGCTAAAGATGGGTACCCTAATGGTACAGAAAAACTTTGGATGACTGTCCTGGCAGTGAGATGTCTCGTCAATTCTAGAGTTTTAGAAGTTGCTTACAATGCATTTCTTGTTTACTTAGGTAATATTATATCCTTCTGGAGTCTTTGATGGAATTGAAGAATAGATTTATAGTTATAGTTACAGTTTTCCTTAGATATGATAAAAGATAAAGTAAATGTAAGTATTATAACTGTAATTCTTATTTGATACCTGTTTTGTTATATGTAATTTTACTATGTTAAAGTTAAAGCCTTCATTTTTGTTTAAATAGAAAAGGGGAAATGGTGGAGAAGGTTCTTATGTTCATGTGTTGCTTTCATTGGGTAATGAATAAAAAAACTGCTTTGGGCCTGATAGGGCACAACTTAGGCAGGTGGAGAAGACAGAACTGATGCTGGGAAGAAGGACAGAGTAAGAGGCACCATGGTTCTTCTGCCTGAGATGGACACCAGTTAGAATCTTGCCGATAAGCCCAAGTCACATGGTGATACACAGATTAATAGAAATGGGTAAAATTAAGACATATGAATTAGCCTATAAGAAACTAGAGCTAATGGGCCAAATTGTGTGGTTATTTTGGGCAGCTGGGACAAACAAGGGGCCCCTCTCTTTGTGACACATTAGGTCTTACTACAAAAACCTGAACTCCACAAAATTGGAGTTTTGCCTGATGATCTTGTTTGCTTCCAACTTCCAGGAGGATCTGTATATGCTTTCTTTGGGTTCACCTTGCTATTCAGCATCTCTGGGCTTGTGAGCTAAGCACTTAGTGTCCTTTGTTTTATGGCTAGGGTCCACTAATGAATGAGTACATACCATAATCATCTTTCTGGGTTTGGGTTACCTCACTCAGGATAGCGTTTTCTATTTCCATCCATTTGCATGCAAAATTCAACATGTCGTTTTTTACCTCTGAGTAGTATTCTAATGAGTATATACTCCACACTTTCTTGATCCATTCTTCCATTGAGGGGCACCTAGGTTGTTTCCAGGTTCTGCCTATTACAAACAATGCTGCTATGAACATAGTTGCACAAATGCTTTTGTAGTATGATTGGACTTCTCTTGGGTATATTCCCAAGAGTGGTATTGTTGGATCCTGAGGTAGGTTGATTACCAATTCCCTGAGAAACCACCACACTGATTTCCAAAGAGGTTGCACAAGTTTGCATTCCCACCAGCAATGGATGAGTGTTCCCCTACTCCACATCCTCTCCAGCATAGGCAATCATTGCTGTTTTTGATTTTAGCCATTCTGACAGGTGTAAGATGGTATCTCAACGTTGTTTTGATTTGCATTTCCCTGATGGCTAAGGAACTTGAACATGACCTTAAGTATCTTTTGGCCATTCGAACTTCTTCTGTTGAGAATTCTCTATTCAGATACTTACCCCATATTTTAATTGGGGTATTTAGAATTTTAATGTCTATTTTCTTGAGTTCTTTGTATATTTTGGAGATCAGACCTTTGTCTGATGTGGGGTCAGTGAAGATCTTCTCCCATTCAGTAGGATGCCTTTTTGTCTTAATGACTGTGTCTTTTGCTTTACAGAAGCTTCTCAGTTTCAGGAGGTTCCATTTGTTCATTGTTGCTCTTATTGTCTGTGCCATTGGGGTTTTACACAAGAAGTGGTCTCTGGTGCCCACGCATTGCAGGCTACTTCCCACTTTCTCTTCTATTAGGTTCAGTGTGGTCGGATTTATGTTTAGGTCTTTAATATATTTGGACTTGAGTTTTGTGCATGGTGATAGATAAGGGTCTAATTTCATTCTCCTAAAGGTTGACATCCAGTTATGCCAGCACCATTTGTTAAAAATGCTTTCATTCTTCCATTGTTAACTTTCGCCTCTTTGTCAAATATGAGGTGTTGAAAGGTTTGTGGATTAATATCCGGGTCTTCGATTCGATTCCATTGGTCAACATCTCTGTTTTTATGCCAATACCAATCTGTTTTCATTACTGTAGCTCTGCAATAGAGTTTGAAGTCAGGGATGGTAATGCCTCTGGCAGTTCCTTTATTGTATAGGATTGTTTTGGTTATCCTGGGCTTTTTGTTTTTCCATATAAAGGTAGTTATTGTTCTCTCCAGTTCTATGAAGAATTTTGTTGGGATTTTGATAGGGATTGCATTGAACCTATAGATTTCCTTTGGTAGAATTGTCCCAGAGTCGCATTGATGAATATCTTGATCACCACCATAGAAAATTTGCCTGATGGATGGAGGTAGAGACAGAGACCCACATTCACATTACAGCAATGGACTAAGCTCCCAAGGTCTAGTTGAAGGGCAGAAGGTGGGAGAAGAGGAACAAGGAAGTTAGGACCGTGAGGGGCTGGTCCACCCACTGAGACAGTGTGCCTGAACTAATGGGAGCTCACCAAATACAGCTGAACTGGGACTGAATGAGCATATGATCAAACCAGACTCTCTGAATGTGGATGCCAATGGGGGCAGACTGAGAAGCCATCAACAATGACACCAGGACGTATCTCTTCTGCATGTATTATCTTTTTGGGAACCTAGTCTATTTGGATGCACAGCTTCCTAGGCTGGGAGGGAGGGGGGAGGATCTTGGACTTCCCACAGGGCAGGGCACCATGCCATCTTTAAGGAAACAGTGGGGAGGGAGTAGAGGTGGGGGAGCTGGAGGGGACTGGGAGAAGGGGAGGAAATGTAAAAATTTTATTTATTTATTTTGAATGGAAAAAATAAAAGAATATGTGAAAAAATCAAACAGCCATATTCATTTATATAAAAAAAAAACTTCTGAAAGATAACTTTCTTACTTTGCAATTTCAGTATTAGCTCCATGGGATAAGGAAGCTCTTGAACATTTTATTCTTTACTAAAACTTCTTGCCTTAAAGTGAATATTGCATGGGACTGTAAGACCAAAGCTACTATCATTTCTTGAGAAATTATTATCTAAAACCATAATGTTGGTAAGAGAACAGGTAACAGTAAGGAGGAAACAGAAGTATTGGGAGACATTAACTGTGGAGAAATAAGAACACACACACAGACATACACATACACACACACACAGAGAGAGAGAGAGAGAGAAAGAGAGAGAGAGAGAGAGAGAAAAAATGAGAACTGTAAGGTTTTTTGAAAAATATGGACTTATCTTTGTATTTTTATAAACTAACATTATATATTAGAGATAAACAGAATCTGTAACAAAATCCCAGTACCAGGTTTGGGAAAACTTCATTTGGGCTGCTGGTCAAATAGTGATGGGTCCAAGAAATTTCCAAAACAGCAAAAGGTATTGCCCTTGGTTGCCTCTTAGTATTTGAAGGTATGACCATATTTCTGAAGTCATAACACATGTTGGACACAAGACTTAGAGGAAATTAGATAGAACTACTCTGGGAAACTTATCCTTGAGCATTAACTCTCATAGTGTGGGAAGGCGCATCACAAGTTGTCAATGAAGAATCAATAGACCTACCCAGTTGTAAAGACTATTGAAAACAACAATAGTTAGTCTGGAAGGATTTCTCCAATTGTTTTTTTTTCATACATTGTTTTGTTTTATTTTTTCCATTCAAGAACATAATTAAAGAAATAAATTTTTTTTTCCTTTCTTCCCCTTCTCCCGGTCCCCTCCCACTACCCCCCACCCCTCCTCCCTCCCCCTTCTTCCTTGAAAGAGGGCATGGTGCCCTGCCCTGTTGGAAGTCCAAGGCCCACCCCCATCCCTCCTGGCCTAGG
>PVIU01011001.1:0-67037 GCA_004026605.1 Ondatra zibethicus
CTCTCATCTACCTACACACATAAGCATGTGTGCACACACTCCCCCACTCTCATCTACCTACACACATAAGCATGCGTGCACACACTCCCCCACTCTCTCTCATCTACCTACACACATAAGCATGCGTGCACACACTCCCCCACTCTCTCTCATCTACCTACACACATAAGCATGTGTGCACACACTCCCCCACTCTCTCTCATTTACCTACACATAAGTACGTGTACACACACTCCCCCCACACACTCTCACTCATTCTCTCAAACATGGGCTCAAGCAACCTAACAAATTAAGAAAAATGTTTTAAAAAGAGAAGAGTAAACTAAGGCTAAAGTTAGCAGGAAAAAAAGAAATCATAAACAAATTAACAAAAACAGTAGAAAAAACAGCGAAGTTAAAAGTTTTTTGGGAATATAAACAAACTGACAAATATTTAACTAAACTAAGGGAAGAGAATCAAATGAAGTCCAGAAAAAAGACATTATACCTGATGTAAATAGGATCATAAAAGAACAATGCTATAAGCAAATAAATGGCATCAAACTGGATAGGCTAAAATAAACGCAAGAGAAAAAAATAAAAACATAACAGTTCCAAACTCATTCCACATGTCAGCATGACACTGCTGACAACAGGCTAATGATGACTACAGCGGACTTCTGGGTAGGTGGCAGATGGAAGCTGCCAGTGTGTGAGCTGGCCAAAGACAGAAACAGAGGAAGAGCTGCCACAGAAAGAAATCCACGAAGAAGTGAAAGAATGCTAGGAAGGATCAGAACGAGAAAGAGAGTAGGACGCAATGCAGAGGAGCTTCGGTGGCACAGCTCCCCAGAGTGGGAGAGGAAACAGTTGCTTCTAAGGGAAAGCCAGGCAGTCCTATGCTCAGGACAGGCCCACAACCCCAATGAATCTCAAATCCAATTTGGGCTTTTGTGAGACACTGTCTCCTCCAGCACTATGTGTCAAGCTATATGCTTCAGAGAACAGAAGAGTGTCATACCGAGAGAAAAATCTATTGCCTAAAACTCAAGTATCTCAGAAGCCTAAGATCAAGAAACATCCACAAGTCAAGGCATCAGTTCAGCTTGCCACATCCCCACAGTGAGGGGAGTCCCAGAGAGGCAGCTGTAGAGAGCAAGAACTTGAAGAAGAACAAATGCCACTGTCCCCTGTCACCACTTCCTGCAGCCATGGTCAACCCCATGTTCTTCGACATCTCGGCTGATGGCGAGCCCTTGACATGCATCTCCTTCGACCTGCTTAAAGACAAAGTTCCAAAGACAGCAGAAAACTTTTGTGCTCTGAGCATGGGAAAAAAAGGATTTGGATATAATGATTCATCCTTTCACATAATCATTACAGATTCATGTGCCAGGGTGGTGACTTCACATATCATAATGACACTGGAGGCAGGTCCATCTTTGGGGAAATATTTGAGGATGAGAACTTCATGCTGAGGGGTACAGGTCCTGGCATATTGTTCATGGCAAATGCTAGCCAAACACAAATGGTTCCCACGTTTCTGTTTCTTATTGTTTTTGTTTTTTATCTGCACTGCCAAAACCGAGTGGCTGGATGGCAAAACATGGTCTTTGGGAAGGTGGAAAAAGGCATGAGCAAAATGGAAGCCATGTTCCTGGGTCCAGGAACAGCAAGACCAGCAAGAAGATCACCATTTCCGACTGTGGACAACTGGACAACTCTAATTCTTTTGACCTGTGAGCATCTTACCCACCAGACCATTCCTTCTGTAGCTCAGGAGAGCACCCCCACCCCATCTACTCACAATACCCTATCATCTCTGATCTCACTGAAGTCCTTCGGATTCCATATTTTCCTCATTCCCCTCCCAGTCTAGTTGGATTGCGGAGTTAAGTTTATGATTACGAATAAAACTAAATAAGAAAAGAAATTGAAAAAGAAACTAGGAGATAGAAACATCTCCCATCTTTGTAGAGTGGTAGAATTAATACTGTAAAAATGTTTAAATCACAGAAAGAATTGATAATTCAATATAATTGCCACCAAAATCCCAATGACATTCTTCACACCAAAATCCCAATGACATTCTTCACAGGTGTAGAAAAAGAATCCTAAAATTCTTATAGAAGCACAGAATACTCTAGAGAGCCAAAGTAATTCATAGCAAAAAAACAACCCTAGAAGTATCCTAATACTCAAGCTCAAGTTACATACAGAATCATAGTAACAAAAGCAGATGGTGCTAGCATAAAAACAGACTGCAGGCCAATGAACTAGACTAAAGGACCCAAAAATAAACCCGCAAGGCAACCAAAATTTTGGCAAAGCTGTCAAAAGCATACACTGGAGAAAAGATGGCCTCTAAAACAAACGTGCATGAATGAAATGAGATCCACATCTCTCACCCTGAAAAAAAAACAATTAAAGTGGACCAAAAATTTTAATGTAAGAATTGAAACTTTGGAAATGTTAAAGGAAAACCTAGGGAAAACATTTCAACATTCAAACATAATCAGAGACCTCACAGCACCAGAATTGGCAAATGCTATTCCATGAAACTAATGTACTTCTAAACTACACAATAAGAAACCACTGAAACAAGTTACCTGAGCTAATGGGAGCCCACCAACTCTGGCCAGACAGGGAAGGAACCAGCATAAGACCAACCTAGACCTCTGAATGAGGGTAACAGTTATATGACTGGGGCAGACTGTGGGGACACTGGCAGTGGCACCAGGATTTGCCCCTGCTGCTTGGACTGGCTTTTTGGAACCCATTCTCTTTGTGTAGATATTTTGCTCAGCCTGGATATAATGGGGAGGGCTTTGGTCCTTCCTCTAAACAATGTGCCTTGCCCTCTCTGGGGAGCGACTGGGGGGGGGCGGGGGGGAATGGGAGAAAGGTGGAGGGAATGGGAGGAGGGGAGGGAGTGGGAATTGGGATTGGTAAGTAAAATGAAAAAAGATAGTTTGTTTCTTTTTTAAATAATATAAATCGATTTATAGATAGATAGGTAAATAGATACCACCAGAGTGAGGACAGCTAATAGAACAGAGAAAGTCTTCGCAAAGTACACATCAGACGATGGTGTGATATCTACGATATACAAAGAACTTCAAAGTTGAAGCACACATAAAAAAATGAAGTCATCTAATCAATAAATGGGCTAAAAACTAATAAATCGTTCTTGAAAGGAGAAATACTCATAACCAATACGTACTGGGAAAGTTGCTCAGCATCCTTAGCCTTTAGGGAAACAAATACTGAAACTGTCTCAGATTCCATCCCTCCCCAGTCAAAACCCCATCATCAAGAAAGCAAATGATAAGAAATTGCTGAAGGAGGAAGAAGGAGCCCTATTCACTGCTGGTAAGAACACAAACTTGCATGGCTACTATGGAAACCGGTATGGAGGACCCTCAAAACCCTGAAAGTAGAACTAGCAAAGTGTGTTTAGATACACACTTTGGATGTGTATCTAAAGACTCTACACAGCACCCTATAGAGATATTTGCACGCCTGTGTTTACTGCTGTACTAGTCACGATAGCCAGAGAATGGAGTCAGTCTAGGAGTTCATTATCAGATGACTGGGTAAATAAAATGTAGAAACATACACAATGGAATTTATACATCTATAAAAAATTAAATCATAAAAATTTGTGTGGCAAAATGGATGTATCTAGAAATCACTATGTTAAATGGATATGCCATACTCAGAAAAACAAATAATAATTTCTTTCTTGCATATGTAAAATCCAAAATTTTATTTGTATATGGATTTATACCCATGGGGGTCCCAACACTAGAACAGGGATCACAAGAACGGTGGAGATGTTAAGAGAAGGAGGAAACAGAGATGGCAATGGAATATGAGTAATAAGAGAGCACAAGATGTCTGACCGAGAAAAGAAAGGGAAGCCACAGCAGGGAGGGAGAGTGGACCAGGGCAATGGCGGAGGTGAACAAATGGGAACAAAGTACAATGACACACATGTATAAAGTTGTCATGGTGATGCCTACTGCTTTAGACATGAACCTAAAAAATATAATTAAAAAACTTTAAAAGATGCCGCATAATTGATTCCCAATAAAATAGATGCCAAAAAATTCTCAACAAAATGCTAATAAACCAAACCCGATCACACACTAATAGAAGCATACAGTGTTATCAAATGGGATTTATCCTTAGAATGCAGACACTTTTTATCATAAAAATGAAAAATCGCATGAACCTTCCAACAGACGTGAGACAAGTACAAAATTCAACATAAAGACTTTCATTTCAAAAGCTCAACAAACGAGAAACTGGAAGTCTGTCAGTGCCACAGAAGTCACTATGTGAAGACCCCACAGACACCAACAACAACACCTCATGGGGAGAACTAAGAATATTTTCCCTAAGATCAGGACCAAGGCGGGGATGTCAGTTTTTCAACTTTAATTCAATGTAGTAGTAGAAGTCTAGCCTCGGTAATTGATAAAGAAAAGGAAATAAAAGGGCACCCAAGCTGGAAAAGAAATAAAATGCTCCTGTTGGCAGGCATGATAGACATTAAGTATAGAAAGACTCCAACTTAAAAAAATACCATGATGCAGCCAAGCACAATGGTGCACACTTGTCATCCCAATAGTTAGAGACTGATGCAAAGAGGGTCCCAAATTCAAAGCCAGCCCAGACTACATGGAGACTCTGCCAAAAAAAGAAAAGGAGAATAAGAGGGGGTGCTAGAAGAAATTAATTAGCTAGAACTAAAAACATTACTTAATGAAGCTGCTGAACACAAAATCCACGCGCAAAAACTGTGTTTCAATGCACTAACAATCATCCGCCTGAAAAGGAAACCAAGAAAATCCCATACCATCATCAAAAGGAAGACAATGCTTAAGAATCAACTTGTGCAGTGAACACACAAATGATGAAAGAAGACACGGGCAGATGGGAAACACCCGCCGCACATGTTGACAGCAGCTGTGAGAACATGGAGGGAGAATGGTTGTCAACAGAGCCATCTCATGGGGAAACCAGTGACTTCATATGAGTTTTCCCCACACATGCAAGCTCCCTTCTCACGTGCCTTACCCACAAAAGACACCATAAAGATGCAACAGAAAATTGTCCTTTGACTGGCATGCCCTTCAGTAAAGAAATAGATCTTTTAAAGTATATCCAAAAGAATGCCATTCTGCACTAAAAATGAGTAATCTATTGACTGATGGTACAGAAATCTATACAGGCTAGGGGGATGGTTCAGTGAGCGAAGTGCTTGCCACACAAACAGCAGGACTAGAGCTTGGATCCCTGGAGCCCACATAAATGCCAGACAGGCGTGGTGCCCATTTGCAATGCCGGTTCTCAAGAGGCAGACACGGGGGCTCCCCCAGGCAAGTTGACTAGCTGAACTGGGAAGCTCTGGATATAACCATGAGACTCAGTCTCAGTTAATATAGAGAACAACAGGAGAACACACAGCAGATGTCAACTTCTGGCCTCCACACACATGACCATATGCACCACAGAGAGAGAGAGAGATCTAAATATGTATTACTGAGAAAGAAGCTAATCCACAAAGGCCACCTAATATATGGTTATAACTCTATGACATTCTAGAAAAAGCAAAACTGTGCACAGTAGAAAGGTCAGGGGTTGCAAGGCAGCAGGGAAAGGAGGAATAACCAGGCAGAACACAGACGGTATGTGTGGCTATTTCAGGATACTTAAGTGTGGCTTACCTGACATCATAAATCTGCTGTGGATTTGACCAAGAGTGGACCCTGATGTAAAGTATGAAGGAGGGGGTAACCATGATGTGTCAATAAGGTTCATCTATTGCAAACATGTGCCACTGGGGAGATGTCACTGGTGCAGAGGGTGGACGAGGGAGTGCGGGTGTCTAGGACACCTCTGTGTCTTCTTTACAGTTTTCCTATAAAACAAAAACTGCCTTATTAAAAAAAAAAAGCTTTTTCAAACTCCCATTTAAAATGATGATGTCATTCTCATTCTGATGCCTTTGACCACAGCTACTGTTGATGAATTCTGGTTAAAAGACTAAAGAGTCTCAAGAAATTGGAAAAACACATAAAACTGAGGAAAACGCCTCTGTCAGACTCCTGTGTGGTTCTGGCTGTGTGGCACAAGTCCTGGAGCCAACTGCGAAGTTCACCGTCCTCTGAAAAGTGACAGTCACCTTGTTCTCTAGTTCATTCCACAGACTCCCGTGGCTCCCTCCAGTCACAGCACTGAGAGGTTTAAAGGATGCAGCTGCCTTTTGCCAATCCTGGCGTGTTGTACGAGGAAGCGTTTTCTCAAAGCATAGCCATTGTTTTCAGCTTGCTGTCTTCCTTTCTCTTTACAGATCTCAAGTAGCTAGTGCCCGGTGATTCATCTGTGGTCACACAGCCCGTTGAAGATGGTCTGAGAATGGTCACTGAAATTTCTTGACGCATCTGTATCCTCCCATGAAACACATCTGGATCTGGTAGGCAATAGCAAACATGACCTACTCATGAGGCCTAAAAAATGTCACTCTTGGGATGGGAGAGATGGTTCAGAGGTTAAAAGCACTGGCTGCTCTTCCAGAGGTCCTGAGTTCAATTCCCACCAACCACATGGTGGCTCACAGCCATTTATAATGAGATCTGAAGCCCCTCTTTCAGCGTGCAGGCATACATGTGGGTAGAACATTGTATACATAATAAATACATCTTTTTTTAAAATATATAACACCTTTAAAAAGTCACTCTCGAAAAAGCAGCCTTCCAATTCCTCTCAGCATTGATTCATACTTAGTGATTTACAACAGTGAACTTGGTTCTTCCCCCTCATTAAAGTAGCACTGGCTTGAGGAGCAGAAGGCTGATTTGGGGTCTCCACCTTTATAATCAAATCCTCGTCTTGAACTGAGACCTTCCCCTGAAGGTATCTCTGTTGCCCACAGAAGGAAATTGTCTTTTCAGTTTGCGTCTTTTCATGCTTTTTACGTAAGTCTTGAGCATCTCCTACAAAGAAATTTTTAATATAATTGGTTTCAGAGCATCCAGGAGCCTTTTAATTACCCTCTGAAAGATGCTTAGACAACAGCTTGCCATTAGGTTAAACAGTGTCGGCATCTGCACGGCAAACACTCACAGGTTTATTACAGTTTGCCAATCAACACTTGTTTTCAAATGCTTTCTGCAAAGAGCCTCCTCTGGGCACGCCTCTCCAGACCAGTGGACAAATCCCACCATGCCAACCGCAACACCATCTTCTCTCCTCCCATTCCCCATCAGCGCTGGAGCCTGAAAAACTCAGATAACACCAGGGAACCACAGAGCACCTTGTGATCTACAAGAGCCAATTATGCAATGATTATACAGCCAGATCCCCTGGCAGGCCCTCTCCTCTCTTCTGGAATCCAGTATCTGGTCATTTTACTGCTCATTAGCCCCTTTTCCAGAGAGTGAGCAAGGAAAACAACAGAAGATGGACTCCAAGCTCATCCATTTGCTCCCTGCTACCTGCTCTGGTTACAAGTTCACTGAGGAAGCAAACTAAAATTCCGAGCTAATATGAAGTTTGAAGACTGCTTCTCGAGCTCATCTTTTCCTCTTTCCTCCTAAAATCATCTATGGAATGAAATGTGCTGGCTTTGGGATTAAGCTAAGACAATCATCATGGTCATGTCGGTCAGAGGAAAACGATCACGACAAATGATTAAAGAAGGCTGACGGTGGGTCTCCTTTGTAAGAGTCAGTAGTACATGCAAGAAGTAAAAGAAGACTGCCATAGGATACAGCTCCACCATTCCTGGCATGTGCCCAAAGGACTCTGTAACCTGCCACAGAGATATTTGCACATCCGTGTTTATTGCCGCTCTATGCACAATAGCAAGAAAATGGAACCAGCCTAAATGCCCATCAACAGATAAATGGATAATAAAAGTGTGGTGCATATATACACAATGGAATTTTAATCAGCTGTTGAGAAAAAAATGAAATTATGGGGCTGGAGAGATTGTTCAGTAGTTAAACTCATATACTGCTTTTGCAGAGGACCCAAATTCACTTACTCCCCAGCACCCATATAGGGCAGCTTATAACCACTTATAACTTCGGGGGGTCCTCCTGCCTCTAAGGTACCTGCATACAAGGACACACCCACACAGACACCTACATGCTCACACAGACATATATACACACAGAAACACACACACATAACTTTAAAATACTAAAATAAAGGAAAAGTGAAAATTTCAGGAAAACTGAGAGAATTGTAAAGGATTATATAGTGAGTGAATGACCAAGTCTCAGGGAAAAAAATCGATTTATCTCTTGTATATGGGTCCTAACATTTAATATTTGTGTGAGTGGATGTGTTAGGAAGGATTTCGGAGAACAGGTATAGATTGTGAAACTAGACAGGAGACTGCAAGAGGGAACAAGTGCTGAGAAGGGGTGGGGATGGGCAAAGGTCACGTGTGTGTGAAAGCAGGAAGAGTCTACTGAGGATGGGAGGCACAAGGAAAGGAGGGGGAAGAAGTGTCGGAGAAGGAAAAAACAATATTAATTATTTTTTTAAATTCCATAATAAAATCTAATTCTTCACAAGCTAAAAATTTTTCAAAATAAACAAATAAATTAATCACCCTAAATTTAGCAGAGTATGCCATGCTTATATTCCTAGCCCTGCTTATAAAAAGCCATACTTATACTTCTAGCCCTGGAACAGGGGATGGGGGCTGATTGAGTGTCCGATGGAGGGGAGTCACACATTCAAAGCCCTCCAGAGCTACACAGCAAGATGTCAAAGGCAGGAAGAGCCAATCCTCTCATACCACCGTACAGGTTTTTAATTAAATTATAAGATATGGTGTCTTATGTCTAGTGAAATATCAAACAGTTCCTGTGTTTGTCTATGCCAATTGCAGAAGCCTCACCATAGAGAAAGTCATACTTACAGAAATAATCTTAATAATGCTCTCAGGAAAGATGATTTCAATGGTGGAGAATTTACACAAGACACTAAGCAAACATTGCAGCAAGCTAACCCAGACAGTTAAATAAACAATTAATACTGACCGTGAAAGATAATCACAAGAAATGGAAGTTAATCACAGAAAATGGAAGATAATCAAGAAACAGAAGTCTGAGCTTTTCAAAACAGATATTTACTTACAAATAGGTATATGTATATATGTTGCATTTAAAGAAATAGGCTGACTCTGTCTTCCTCTAGACAAAAGATTCTTGCTTCATGCTTTAATATTTGTTGGTTTATTCAGGCCATTATTTTAATGTTACATCAGGAAATTCTTTTCTCCTTAAGTGTGTACTTTTTCTATTATATCCTACTGTATACCCAAGGCCAAAAACCTTTACAGAAAGAATACAGCACTAATCTTTGAAAAACATGATAAGATATATAACTTACTGCAATTCACTTTATTATCAAATTTGCAAGAATATAGCTAAGGCATAAAATGAGATCTCCCAATACATGAGCTACAGGCTCAACCTCCTAATCTGTTTTACTCAAAACTCAAGGACACATCATCCACAGAACAGAAACAGACTGAACCAGAAGTCAGCTGACTTCCAGCTTTGCCCTATCACCCTGTAGCCCTGAGACCTGGGCCGGTTGCTTCTGTTCTAAGACTTCTGCAACAAATAGTTGCTACATCCCTCCAACTCTTAACTTGTCATCTGTGGGGAAGAAAGAAAGAAGTGCCAGCAGGGGAAAGGTCCAAATGAGCTAAAGAAATGCAAGCTCAAAGTTCAGTTGAGGATATACATGGCACTACATGACAGATCGCTGGCCAGATACCTCTAATCAGCTGGAGGGGTGGGGGAGAGTGTGTTCCAATCCAGGGTCTGTCACACAGAGCTGCTATTTCATGAATTTTATAATTCCACCTAGACATAGCTAAGCTCTGAAACCTCTTTTGTATGAGGGAAAAGATTTGTGAGCCAAAATGGCAATCTAATAACCTACCAAATAGGGGTAGATATTTATAGTGTCTGAAGCACTCTTCGCAGCTATTTAGAGGGCCAGCTCCTGTTATGAAGGTAACTAGAGCCCTGAACCAGTCAACAAAATGCTAGTCAGTGCGTACAAAATTAGTTAGAGCTGAGCTGGTGCTGAGAGAGCAAAGAATCACATGGAAACTTCCAAGGTCAGACTAAAGAAAGTGATTTATTTAAGTTGTGTTTAATTTTTAATTGTGTGTGTATATAAATATATACATGTATGTAGGTGCACTCAGAGACCATCTGAAAGATACTGGATCCCTGGAGCTGGAGGAATAGGCAGTTATGAGCTGCCAGTATAGGTGCTGGGAATCGAACTCAGGTCTTCTGCACAAGCACTCACTCTTAACCACTGAGCCATCCCTCCAGACCAAGAAAGTGTTCTTTCCCAAGGGTTTGAGATATCAGCCTGGGCTTCAAGAGATCTGTAACCTTGTGAAAACTGTATGCAAAACTCCATAAGAACATGGTTGTCTGTGTTCTTCTAAGAAGAGTGTCCATTCTTCAGCTTCTTGAGGAGTCTGTTGTCTTCTAATCACTTCAGAAATACTAAGAAACACTGGAGAATCAAGGCAAGCTAGCAAAGAAGGAGTTCAAAGTATATCTGAAGAGTCAAATAAAGAGCCAGAGCTGAGTCCCAGGATGAAAACAAGTAAGGAAAGGCAAGCTGTGGCCTGGTCCAGTCCACATGGGACGCTATTGCACTGAGTTCAAAGATCCCCCCAAAGAGTCACACCATAGGTCGGCCACAATGACACAAGGGTCTCCAAAAGAGGCCTTGCCCATATGTAGAGTTCAAGCCTGATAACCCCCAGAACAGAGTTCATGTAGTTCCTCCTTACGGGTACATACACTTCTCAGGCTTGCTCACATTCAGAAATAAGCATCCAGCCCAGTTCCAATTCACTCAAATGCAATGGAGCTCACAAACAACTCCCTTTAATTGAACACTGTTCTTCCATTTTGTCTTTTCTTGATTTTCCCATGGGCAGAGGAATACCTCACAAAGAGAAGATGAGTGTTGGCCACAGGAAATCAATGGAAACACATCATAATTACTTCATGAATGGTTGATCCACTGGGCTAAGGTTTAATTCATTCAGATTAAATTAAATTTAAATTCCATTTTAATCAAAGGAGCTACATTTCCAGTAGTCAATAGACATGTGCAGCTAGTAGTTACTGTACTAGACAACATATTTATAGGACATTTCCACCCTCACAGGAAGTTCTTATCTATATAATCTAAAACTAAACTCCATAACATCAACAGTTTATAGCAGGGATTCAGAGAGAATCCAAAGTAGGCAGGAATCATCTTAGATACCATTGTGGAGGAATTGGGCCTCAGTCGAGCCTCCATGAATGAAAGCGAAGCTTGGAAAGATCATTTCATCCAGCAGCCACAGAAAGAGCAGAGGTGAGAATCTGGCAAAGAAAGTGGGTACAGGCTTGGATGGAGCCTGTTGCATACATGTTCTCAGTAAATGCAGAAATGAAGGGATGAACACAAATCACTAGGGTGGAGGGATGAATGGATGCAAGTACAAAAGAGAATTATGAAGTATGGACAAAGACAGCATAAAGATTTCAGTACCTGGCACAATGAAGTAGGTGTGACAATGACAGCTATGAACTCTCGCCATCTCTTATTTAATGCTCCCTGTGTTTCACACTCTGTATCAAGAGATTCGTATAAATTATTAAATGTAAATTATTAAATGTATTCCTCATAGCACAAAGAGGTAATTATCTTTAGCTCTGTGATAGGAACAACAAAACCTGAGGCCTGGGGATGTTACTCACTATAGAGCACTTGCCTAGCATGCAAAAGGGTGAACACAGAGGACCGACAAAGGAGACAGAATAGCAAAGGCTATTATTTGTGGAATTTAGATAACATTCCCAGGTCACATACCATGGCCATGGTAAACTGTGTCTAAAACCAGTGTCACAGTGTTTTGACCCTCGTTTTCATCTCTCCTGCCTCTCCTCCAGTTAAGTCTGTTTTTGAAGTGGTGTTTGCCTCTGTCCTTTGCAAAGTAGATCTGCTGCTTCCAAGACCTTTCCCCCATTTCATTCCTTTACATTTTTCCAATGCTTCTAGCATGGACTCCTAAAAAGTTAAGAATGCACAGTACAGTAAAAGCCAGAACATGGCAGGAAGAGGCGTGGGAATGACAGGAAATCACCCAGTGGTATGAATAAAAGGTATGAAGGAAAGAGCTTGGTTTACTCAAGGCCTCAATGCTTCAACTGATGACTAAGTCTAAAGTTGTCTCCCAGGTCTAGAGCGCCACCTGTCCTGACCCTGTGGGCTTCTGCCAGTTCTGTGGCTTCACTCACTTCTCATTCCTCCAAGAAAACTGTTTGCTGTCTTCTGTGGGTTTGGGGTCAGAGTTCACGCATATGGAACCCCCCACTTTTAATCACAACCACAGTTCAGCTGACTGCTCATGTTGCACCTGTGACCACAGACTGGAACAAAGGATTTCCACAAGAGAAGAAAGTCAACATGCTCTTCCATGCTGTTTCTATGAAAATAGAGTCATTTATTAAACTAACAAAGCCTACTAATTCATCTATAATATCATAGATAAAAATTGGCTGCAGTGTTTAAAGCAAGTTTAAAGAAATACATGTACCTCGTTACCATCTTTACTGGTAATCCCAAACTGATTGGTCTAACCTCGGCATTTGCCCAACAATTAAACTAGAATCCAAACTGTGCCTCTCCTGAGAGTTAAAATTCTGTGTGGGGCTGACACTTGGTTCTTTCTTTAGGGCATTAGAGATTTCAACACCAACAAATAGTCCACGAGGTTCCTTTTTAGCTTTTCACAATTTCAGCTGCCTTTACATAGCTAGCTTATCAGGGAGACGGTGGCCATGGCAGTCAGCATTCTAATTAACAGTCTCTCTGTCTAATCACTTTGCTATTCTACATGACAGAGACTGACCTTCTACCTCACCCTACTGCCAGCAGCCAAGAAGAGAATGTGACCAGAATCCAGCCACATGATATCTATGGATGGGATACACACATATACTTACAATACATACACAATATACACATGAAATCTACACGATACATGCAACATGTATACACATATAAAACACACATATATATACTATATATACACAATACACAAACACACACATGCAATACAAATCTACATATACATATAATACACACATACATAATACATACAATACACACATACATTACATACACATACAATACACACATACATAATACACACAATACACACATACAATAAATACAAGCATACAAAGAGATACAATATACAAAACACATATAATACACAAACATTCATACACAATACACACACTTATATATACAAACAATATACAACATACTTATACATACAATACAAACACAAGACACATACAACACACATATAATATACACATGACACATACCTACATAAATACAATATACATATAATGTACACATTCAATAATTTATGCACATACAGTTGTGCATACACACACATAAAATACACACACACAAAAAAAATTCTGCTTTTCTAGAAGGAGAGTCATGGCCTGACTCAGGGAAAGACCTTTTCCAAAGAACCACTTCGCCTTTCCATGACAGTCAGGTGTTTGCCTACTGCTTATTTCTCATTCATTTAGTAGGTTCTGAAGACTTCACTTACCATCACTGCTCTGTCTGTCTCCGGATAAAGCAACATTTTTGAGCCAAGGTTGGGAGCTTTTCTACAATACCTTTATTTTTGTAGATTGTCAGATGTAAAACATCCTATAGCTATGTACAAAAACAGAGTCCGAATGTGTACATCATGGGAATCTGTCTTCCCAAAATTCCATGAAAAACGTTGCTTTTCTCCCAGAAGCAGAACACATGGGGTGATGCCAAATGCCAGCTAATAACTGTGGGAGTGTTTGGAGTTGGAAATTATCATTTTGCAACCACTGGGGCAAAAACTGGTTCAAGTGACAGGCAGCGATAGTTGCTCAATTCTGAAGGGGATGTTGATGAGGACCAGGGCATGCACGTGGTCTGCAAGAGTCTCTTTAAAGGTGGGTGATTAAAACTAACATCACAATGAGAGGCAACAGATTCTGCCTCCAGATGTGCCTCAAAGGTTAGGCCTGGAATGCATAACCTGCATCTAAGCACGCAGAAACATCAGACAAACCCAAAATGAAGAGCATTCTTTAAGGAAGAAGTCGTCTTAACTTCTAAAAAACATGCCAACATCTTCAAAGACAAAGAAAATAAAAATGTACAGAAATGTTCCAGATTTGCGAAAAGTAAAGAAACACAACACAGCAATGTCTGACACTAGACTGCATCCATCCCTGGAGCAGAGAAGAGTACAAAGGACTTTATTGGGTCAACTGGAAAAAAAGATGGAGTTAGATCAAAGTGTTTTATCACTGTTCAACTTAATGAAACTGATAACTGTATTGTGGTTTAAAAGTATCCTTATCCTTAGGAAATGTATCCTGAGGTATCTGGAGATAAAAGGCCATGGCATATAAAACATTCATTGAAACTGTTTGGAAGAAAAACATGTGTACATGTATGGATGTATTAGAGTGTGCAAGTACATGACACTGATAACAGTTACATGTTTAGCAGAGGTGGTGAGAAGAGAGTACAGGAGGATTTCCCATGTCTCGCCTGCTCACCTTTTCTATGAGTTATTTCCAAAAAATGTTTACAACAACAACAAACCAACAGATAGAGACAAAGGGACAGATAGACAGAGGTGGGAGGAGAAGGAGGGAGATGGGAGAGAGGGAAGAATGGGGGGGGACTCCTCAAGGGCCGGGAGGACCAATCCAATCCCAGTCCTTTTCCAGTGGCTGCTCTGTGTCATTGGCCCCAGCCCTGCACTTCTGTAAGAGGAATAGCCACAATCTCCATCATCACTACCTTGGCACCAGCATCTCTTCCCATCTTTTTAATAAGCACCTTTAATAATTATCTGAGACAAAAGCGAACTTTTAAAAATTGTTGTCTTGAAGTAACTTGTGCTGCCAGGAGCAGATGTGTCTCATTGTCATGAAAAGTCCTAAGTTCTTAAAACATTTTAAATATTTTAAGATATTCTGAATATCTATCTAACTGAAATATATCTTTATACAACTAGAAAATCTAACTAACATGACTACATGCTTGACTATAAAGAAAATACCTTGGCCTGCTTAAAAAAAAAAATGTTGTCTTAAAAAAAAAAACTCCATGGGGGAAAGAAACAGAGAACATGTACACACAGCAAATTGATATTACAAGTAAATCTTCATCTTTAAATTACCAGCGGCAGGCAGGGCAAGAAGGCTGAGCAGGTGAAGGTCCTTGCCACCAAGCCTAACAACCTGAGTTCAATCCCCAGAACCCATGTAACTGAAAGAGAGAAATTGCACCCAATTTCTACAAGTTGTTCTCTGACTCCCACACACATTTACTTGCACACACTCATACATACATATACACATGCATACACATACAAGCATGAACACACACACACAGAGAATAGGAAGGAGTATAGTTACCAGAAGTTTGACAATATCATTCTGGCCAGTTTATTTATTGTGCTCACCTGAAGCTACCGCCCCTCCAGTTTACTTGATCCTGGTCAGCGTGTTTTCACCTTTTCTTCTCAGTAGCTTGAGCCTAGCTTCACAGACCTTCAGAGAAGGTACCATTAACCTCAAAATCACTCTACTTCATAAAAATGCTTCACAAAAAAATTCTCTTTTCACTAAAAGTTGGGTGTCACCAGTGCTCATAACTGAGGCCTAGCTCCATAAGAACTGAGTGTCTAATTCATGAATTGGGTAAGAATAAATGACTAAGTTTGACTGATTATAGACAATTTTTATAGATAAATTCTAAGATTTAAACTTATAGTGTTTTAATAACAGATCTTTCCTGGAGCCGGGGCAATAACTCAGACAGCATAGTGCTTGTTGAATGAGTATAAGGTCCTGAGTTCAAACTCTTCCAATATCCACGTAAAAAGTTGGACACAGTGGCCCATGCCCATAATCCTTGCACTGGAGAAACAAAACAGGGCAATTTCTGTGGCGTCCTGATCCTACAGCCTAGCCAAATCAGTGAGCCCCAGGCTAATGCGAGCTCTGTTTCAAAGTAAGATGGAAAGGTGGCCAATGGCTTGGCAGAGTAAAGTCAGGCAGGAAATCCAAACAGGGATATAGAGAGAAAGTAGGGGGAGTCAGTGAGATGCCATGTAACCACCAGAGGAGACAGACGTGCCCCAGAACTTTACCGGTAAACCACGAGCCTCATGGTAAAATATAAAATAATGGAAATGGGTTAATTTAAGATACAAGAACTAGATAGCAAAACACCTATCTAGTGATGGGCCAAGCAGTGATTTAATTAATATAGTTTCTGAGTGATGATTTCTGATCTGGGTGGCCAGGAACGAATCAACAGCCTCAGCCAACAACGATTCATGGAAGAAAACACTTGTCATCAGCCTATAGCCTTCATACACACATACACACACTTATGTGCACTTCCACACGTGTGTGCATACATACACACACAATCTTTTGTCTGTAAGCTTGAAACATGGGTATGCTATTGAACCAATAAGGTCCTATACGATCTGTGAAGGAGTCTACTGACCTCAGCTTATTGACATTACAGAGAAGATAGGCACATCCAGGGACCAATAGTATCAACAACAACCTGGCGACACTCCCGGAGTCAAGTATCACTTTTGCCCACTTGGACACACATTCCTAAAGACACACTCGAGAGTCACCCATCCCCTGACCCATAGGCACTGCCACACCCCCACATTCACCCACACCCATCCCTTCACCACCACTGCCAATGCCACAGTAAAGCTAGTGTGTGATGCTTTCGACCAGGGAGAAGCCGTTCCCTCAAAGAACTCAGCTCCAATCATGCATGCTGCTCAATCTTAGCTCCCTTCAAGCCAACTTTCTAAGATGTTATCTTTTTGTCTTTTGTCCAAACTTAGTTTGTGTTATAATAACCTAGATAACTGTAACAAACATATCCCTGGATAAAATAGTTCAAATACAAAAGAGGTATAGGCTTGCTCGCAGAACAGTACAAGGCAAGCAAGCGTTCCTAGGCCAATACATCTATGTTGATTCAGTGATCTAGCCTCCTTCTAATCTGTGTCTACACCATCCTCTAAGTCCCATGATCCTTGGCATCTAGTTGACAGAAAGGGCAAGACCAGACAGAGAAAAGGCCACCTGACCCTTACAGGCTCCTAGCTCAGAAGGGTTGCTGATTAGATATGTTTTTATGATAAAGGATGAAATTGAGCCTCTTCCTTGGCTAGCTCCAAGTTGGTTATAAAGAAAAAAGTCAAAGTTAAGACTATAAAATTCAAGCTGGAGAGATGGCTCAGTGGTTAAGAGCACTTGCTGCTATTCCAGAGGACACAGATTTAGTTCCCAGGACACACATGAAAGCTGTTGACCATCTGTAACTCCAGCCTGAGGGCCTAGCCTCCAAGGGCACCAAGCACACATGTGGTGCATAAATACATGTGTAGGCAAACACTGAAAACTAAAAGAAAGAAATCTTTTTACTAAAGACTTCGAGAGCAGCTGAAGTGATGGCTCAGCAGTTAAGAGCACTGACTTCTATTTCAGAAAGCCTGGGTTTGGTTTCCAGCACTCACAGGACAGCTCACAATCATGACTCCAGTTCTATGTGATTTGATATCTTCTTCTGGCCTCTAAAGACCACCAAGGATGCAATTGGCATACATGCAAGCAAAACATTAAAAACATATAGAAAGTTTTTAAAAGATGCTGGATTGGGCAATGATTTTTCAGACATGACACCAAAATATGCATGATAAAGGAAACATAAATAAGCCAACCTCCAATTTTCAAAACACATTTATTTATTTACTCTGTATGTGTGTGCGTGTGTGCATGCATGTACGTGTGTGTGTGATGACATGTGTGCTATGCCATTTATGTCCTCAGAAAACAGCTTTTGGAAGTAGACTCTCTCCATCTACCACATGAGTTCCTGGGACCAAACTCAGATCATCACACTGGCATTAACCACCTTTACCCTCTGCCCCCCTCACTGGTGTTGACCTCCAGTTTAAAACAACAACAACAACTGTTCTTCAAAGGACACCATCAAAAAAAATGTACAAGACAACTTGGCACAGTGTGGTATGCCTGTAATCCCAGCACTTGAAAAGCACAGGCAGGAGTTTCCCCACAGTTTAAGTCCAGCCTGGTCTACACAGAAAATTCTAAGCCATGTCTCAATACTAAAACCTATCTCAAACCCCTAACTCCCCAAAAAAAAAAATTTAAAGAAAGAAGGAAATGATAAGACAACTCAAACATTATAGAAAAATGTATGCAAATACTAATTCTAATAAGGAGCTTGTACCTACAACATACTAGGAACTCTTACAGCATAACAGTGAAAATGCTCAGGGCCAGGGGGATGGCTCAGTGGAAAAAGGAGCTTGCCACCAAGGCTGATGACCTGAGTTTGATCCCATGACCTATATGGTCAAGGCAGAGAACTAACTCTCACAAGCTGTACACATACACACACACACACACACACACACACACACATAATAAAATTTTAATAAGGGCTAATAACCCAAATTCCAAATGAGCAATGGATCTGAGCAGATCCTTTTCCGAAGAAGTTATGCTTGGGTTACGGCTCAGTGGGTGAAAAATAGTTGTCATACAAATCTAGTGACCTGAGTTTGATCCTTAGAACCCATGTAAAAAGCAGGATGCACTGGAGGATTTCTGAACTCATGCTCAAACAAAACCCATTTCACTATTTTGGTTAGATCTTTTCTTTGAGGGGGACAAGGTCTCACTGTGTTACCCTGGTTAGCCTGAAACTCAATATGTATCAGGGTAGTTTTGAACTCACAGAGACTCACTTACCTCTAGCCTCCAGATGCTAGGATTTAAGGCTTGCACCACCACATTCAGCATAAATCTTTTATTTAAAGTTATATAGATGTTATGTGAAGAACTATATTGAAATTTTAAAAAATAAAGTAATAGCCCTTTGTGAGTTTCTGCTCTCAACAGAATCTAAATCCCTCTCGTGCCTGTGGATACCTGACTCACAGTTCGCAGTGATCTACAACTGTGGTTCTCCATGTGTGGGCCCTGAAAGGCTACCACAAAATGCTCACGGCTCATTGCCTTGGGTGTCCTGTGTCTGTGCCTTTTGCCCACTGTGGGACCTTGGGGATTTGTTAGCAAATTTCCCAGCCCTCTCCTACTAACTCATGAACTGTGTGGGGTGAAGTCCAATAACACATATCTCAACAAGCTGTTCAGGTAGCCTGGATGCCACAGAGGAGTTAGACTCATGGCCCACTTCTCCGGACAAAGAAAAATAGAAGATCTGTCTCCATAGGATACCTTTGACTCTGCAAACTCCTACCCTAGCTCCGTGCTCTGGATATTTATGGCTCCTGTTCTTCATTTTGAGCTCATCTGTTCTCTCCCATTCTTTCTCTACACAGTTAAGGCAGGGTCTGCTCTGTATGTTGCTATCTACTCTTGCTGTGGTGATTTTCCTTCTCCATTTGGTCAGCGTGGCAGAATGAATACCCCAATGTTGGGGTTTGGGTGGGAGTGCTAGTAGACCCTACTTCTTAGTGTTGGACCTTGAACACATAAACATCTCACTCTCCAGAGTATGTATTTGACTCCAGAGTGCTATTGCCCTTTGGACACCAGGTTACTTTAAACTCTGGAGAAAGGATACTATTGTCAAGCCAAAATATGGGCATTTTGGACCTCTGCCTGAGTATCTTGGTAATAGCATCAAAAATTCATCTTCAATTCCTAGTTCCTACCAGCATAAGACTCATCACATCCCCAGGACTGTATGATCCTCCTCCACTCACCATGCATGTATCCCTCCCGTATGAACCTATGACATTCACCCTCACCTACAGCTGTGCTCTCAACATACCCATGGCTCATGGTCACCACGTGCTCATTGGAATTTTTCAAGAAATTCAAGAGCCCAGGCGGTTGACCTGGGATCTCTGAGAATCAGTGGCTGAAACCAATAACCTTATGTTAAACAGTTCCAGCCCTATTCCCCCGCGCACAAATAAGACCCTTAAATGCTAACGATAGGTCACTCGTGTGGCTTAGACCTAGAAAAATGGGTGACTTCGACTAGCCGTGTTAAATGTGCAGGCATGTGAGTGTGTATAACATATCCAGAGACGTGACGATAAATCTCTCTCTGGCTCCCTTCCTGCAGCAGCGAGCAGAACTGGAGGGAAACTTAACACCCGAAAACCCAGAGCTAAGTTATCAGAAAGCAAATTAAAGCTGCTGGGTATTTTTGTTGAAACATCTCTACCTCTGAAATCTAATTTCTTGCAACTTTCCATATAGGATCCTGTGTTGTATTATTTATAAGAAAGTAATATTCTGCCCTCCCTTGACAGCATTTCTAGGCTGCAGAAACCACAGCAGCCATGGAGTAACAGAATAATTTTGGTAATGTTTCCATAGCTACCTTGCTTCGAAGTGAGGTTTATTCTGTTTTAAAATCTACTGACCTATTCACATCCGTATTTGAGGTATTTTCAATCTAATCCCTTACCTGCCTATTATTGTCTAATATTCTTGTGATTTCTGTATTTAAGAGGCCCTAGATGCATAAATATGCTAAGCCTTCTAGTTACATGTAACAATATGATTTTCCCCCTATTCCTTTCCCATGTGTATCCATTCTCTTTCCCTGGCAATGCAGGCCAACCTGCCAGAGGTTTTTGGTAGTAAAGGCTGTTTAAGGTACACTGGTGCCCTCTTGTGGTCATTCTGGCTTTTTCTTCCTAGCAGACTCTGGCTTTTGCAAGGGGTTAAAAAGATAAGGTACCATAAAAACCCATTCATTGCTCATGGCCTTGGGTGTCCTTGTGTCTCTGTCTTTTGCCCGCTGTGGGCATGGGGTCTGACAGTCAACTTCCTCTGGGTGGCATTGTTACATGCCCCTGTTCTTTCCTCCAAAGCAGACATCATTAATAAGGATTAGTCTTCGGAAAATGATCTGGAACACACCTCAGGAAGAAGAAGATGATGGACCCAAAGTCCCTCCTCAACACTTGAAATGAAGAGACTCCATGGAACAAAAAAGCAAGGCTTCATTTCAGCCACGCACAGCCTATCAAAACAGCAGCAGGAACAAGCACTTCCATGTGTCTTTCCAGAAGCTAAAAAACATCAGTTCAGTGCTAGCCCAGAAATCAAAGCAGAGAGATCAATAAAAGTTTATTTAATTGCATGTGACTAATATTTATTCAATAAATAACTTTAAATGGGGCTAATGTCAGCATTTGGGAGGGGGACGCAGAAGGATCGTGAGTTTAAGGCTAGTAGGTGCTACAGAAAAATCCTGTCTCTAAAAGCCAAAAGGAAGGGGACAAGAGAATACAACTCTAGCATTGTCCAAGGGGACGTTCTATGATGGTGAAATGTTCTGTGTCCACGTTATGCCACACAATAAGCACTCAGCTGTAGCAGTGTCTTGGTTTTGGTATCTACTGCTGTGATAAAACACTGTGACCAAAAGCAAGCTGGGGAGAAAAGGGTTTATTTGGTTTAATACTTCCACATCCATAGTCCATCACAGAGGGAAGCCAAGACAGGAACTCAAACTGGGCAGGAATCGGGAGGCAAGAGCTGAGTAGCAGGCCATGCAAGAGTGTTGCTTATTGACTTGCTCCTCATGGCTTGCTCAACCTGTTTTCTTACAGAATCCATGACCACCAGCCCATGGATGGGCCCACCCACAATGGGCTGAATTCTCCTCCATTAATCAGTAATCAAGAAAATGCTCTACAGGCTATGGCTTGCCTATAGCTCAATCCTATGGAGGCATTTTCTCAATTGGGGTTCCCTCCTCTCAGGTGACTCTAACCTGTGTCAAGTTGACATAAAATTAGCAAGCTCAATTGACCCCCTTGTCAATTTGACACACAATACGTCTTTTTAACATTTTCTTTTTTTTCTATTTTTTGTTCATTCCCAAGATCTCAGATTACTAAATATCACAAATATAAAACGTATTACAAACTTAAAATTCCCAGTCTTTACTAATTAAAACACTTTAAAAGTTTAATCTCTTTTAAAAGAGATTAAAACTAAAAATAGTCTCTTTTAAAATACAAAATCTCTCTTAAAATTTTAAAGTCAACTGTGGGCACATATAAAATCAAAAACAAGTTAAATACTTTTTTACTTCAAGAGGGAAGAACCAGGGCATGGTCACAATCTGAAAAAAAACAAACTCCAACAGTGTAAATAACTCAGTGTTCAATATCTGGGATTCACTCACCATCTTCTGACCTCCTCCAAGGGCCTTGGGTCACTTCTCCAGCTCTGCCCTCTGCAGCACACATAGCTTGTCTTCTAAATTCAGACCGAACCCACTCCACTGCTGCTGTTCTTGGTGGTCGTATGCCAGTACTGGCATCTCCAAAATGCTGGGATTTCTACTGCAACTGGGCTGCACTTTTACCAGTAGTCTCTCCTGGGCTCTCTTCATGGTACAAAGCCTCAACTTTTCTCCACAATCCCTTCAGTCCTGGAGCTTCTACTGCTACCCCAGCTGCACCTTCCCCAGTGGCCTCTCCTGGCCTCTCACAGGGCCAAGCCTCAGCTGCTCTCCATGACCCCTTCATGACTTCAAAACCAGGACCACCCAGGTGACTCTTACACATGACCACATTTGGCTACCAGCATAAGATGCAACCTAGGCCATCTCTGAACACAGTTTGAGTGTGCTGACCCTAAGGAAACATTTCCCAAATGATTTCACCTCAATTATGCCGGCCTTTTCTTCATCAGTCCATTCTTTAGTTCCAGTTGGCCATACACCACATAGTCTTCACACAATGGGCCAGCAGAGTCTTTGCCTCCCTCTGAAACTTCATAAGCCAGGCCTCCATCATCTGCGTTGCTTTCAACACTCTTATCTTCTACACTTTTATATAAGAGCCCACTGAGCTCTCAACATTCAATGGATGGCTTTTCTAGACCAAAGGTCAAAGTCCTTCCACAGTCCTCCCAAAAACAACATGGTCAGGTCTGTCACAGCAACCAGGTGTTGATGAATTAGGTCAGTACAATAAATAACCAAGCCAGTTTAAGAAGAATGGGTATTTTTAATGATTGAGAAGAGGGGAGACTAACGCTACAAGGGTGGGAACTTTGAAGTCCTATCCATCCCGCGAACCCTGCATGGAGAGAGCGAGCACCTGTGTTTTTTGTTTGTTTGTTTTTTTACAGGGGGGTTCAGGTAGCCACACCCCAACTAGATGTGATTGGTTGATAATCTTCCCCATCAATACTTCACTATCCTGGTACCAATTTGTGTCTTAGTTTGGGTTATCATTGCTATGATGAACCACCATGACTGAAAGCAAGTTGAGGAGGAGCAGGTTTGTTTAGCTTACACTTTTGCATCTATAGTTCATCATGGAAGGAAGTCAGGACAGGAACTCAAACAGGGCAGGGACCTGAAGATAAGAACTAATATAGAGACCATGGAGGGGTGATGCTTACTGGCTTGCTCAGCCTGTTTTCTTATAGAACCCAGGACCACCAGATCAGAGATGGCCCCACCCAAAATGGGCTGGGCCCACATCACATCACATAATTAAGAAAATGCTCTAAAGGCTTGCCTACAACCCAATCTCATGGAGGCATTTTCTCAATTGAGGCCCCCTCTCTAGCCTGTGTCAAGTTGACATAAAATTAGGGAATGCAGTAAGTTATTGAGCAGTGGAATGTGGCAAGTGAAACTAAGGGATCAGATTTCTAATTTTATATCATTTTTAATTAATTTTAATTGGCTACTTGTGGCAGCTGGACAGCCCAGGCGTGGGAAGACAGACAATCCCAGTACAAGCAGGATCTTTAGCAAGGCCTTTGCGTTTCTCTCTGCCTTCAGATCCACCCTCCAAAGTCTCCACATTCAGGCTCCACATCTAAGTCCCTCTTGTCGCCCACATGCCAGGCATCACACGATTGACACCCTAATGAAGTCAAAGACCAGATCCAGTGTGACACCCTAAAAACATGCCATCCAGCATTCAAAAAAATGATTTCAAAAGAGCCTCTGAGCTCTAAGTTCTTTCTGACGCATGTCAAAACACCTGGGCGGCCTCGGGCCACGCATCCTGAGGGCCACGGCACATGGCACACGGCACTCAGTAAGAAATTCTCTTTCTTCTCCCATCACTTTCCTCCTACCCCACAGCCTCTCTGACACCATCATCCAAGCAGCCTGGAAAACTTTTCACATCACCGATGCTTAGTCTCTCGTCCTTCCTCCTTCTCCCTCCTCTTTCACCTCCCCATCTTTCTAACACCCTCAGCCTCTAGTTTCTGAGCCTCATTGCATAGAGAAGAATCAGAAACAAAGTGTACAAAGTCCAGACAGTCTCTAGATGGCAGAGAGCAACAGCTGTGGTTTTTATAGACTCACCCACCTCTCACCCCAAAATAGAGTAGGGTTCCCACTGTTCATTGTCTCTTCCCCCAGCCTCTGCTTCTCCTCCATTTTTTTCTACAATAATTTCATAGTGGAGACCTTGGATCAGTATTGTACCACCAAGGAGTTTATCCCAAATGCAAGTCTATACTCTCTGGGCAAAAGGCTCAGGAAAGTGTTGCAATGTACCCTTCTAGATGGATGCTTATTGAATTAAATGTTAGGAATCACTGATCTAATAGAGATACTGCTGTCTTGTGCTTCTTGGGGTGCTGTACTGCAAACTTGATTGGACCCATCTACATCTTCTAGGAAGTCAGGAAGTTGGGATTGAGTAACAGGAGATGTTCTAGACAATGAGAAGTCAACATTCACACTTCGTTCTAAGAACATTGGCTGCGCCAGTGTTTCACAAACTCCATGTCAGTCATGGCTTCTAAAGAAAACCAGAGTTTGGGACACCAGGCTGACTTCACCAGAGACACTGGGTGCTCTAGACTAAGGGAAGAAAGTATGCTTGGGGACCAGTAGTTACTAGATTCCCCTTTTCATCATAGAAGAAGGAAGTGAAATCTTTTCATATCAGCCAACATTGGGTCTATCTTATTCGTACTTCAACTTTGAAAGGCCAGAGTCACTGGTTAAATTATGGTCACAACCTACTGATAGTCTTGCCTGCCACATAATAAACATACTAGAGGAGTACAGTTTCTAGTTCACACTGCAAGCTGCCTAAGGACTTTCTCCCCTGCCACTGTGAACTCAGATGAGGAACAATTTTGGTGCCGTGACAGAAAGCCACACCCACACCATTTTTCGGCTTCCAAACTCCAAGATCTCAGGTCTGTATTCCATTATTTCATCCTGCTCCGTGTTAGTGCTAGTCTGGCCTTCCTTTCTCTTAGCAAAAGTATTGCTTACCAGGACAATTAGAGTGAGATTTCAAAATAGTATGAAGTCCAATATCCTGAAATCGCCCTGCACTGCTCTGTCCCTCTGCTCTCTAGCAGACTGGCTGTTGGACTACTCATTCCAGTAAAACACAGACAACCACGCACTTCCTGCTCAATGCACCCAACATGGAAATTGCATCTGTGATCCACATTACGACTTGGCCACTCCAGGGATTCAAGGCAGCCTTGCCCAGAAAAAGTTCATCCTAATTACAATCGGTATTGAAGATTCTCAAGTAGAAGCGACCCCCTTTGTGTCTTCTAGGCAGGCCATTCTTAAATCATTTACAACACATTGTGTTTATATTACTATTCAGATCCAGTGGTTTCTGTCTTCCTTATGATTTCTTCTATCATTCATGAGCATGCACAAGTATGCTTCTTACATCCTCAAATACACAAAAGCTTTTGCACACATCATTATAGAAGAACCTATTAGTTTGAGTACTTAGGAGTTACAAGCTCATAAGGTTAGTTTTTATGTAGGTTAGATTAAGTTTATTAGTTCTATTGTTAAAATGTGCTACATTATTTACTAAAGCACTGTGTACTTCATCAATGACATACCATTAAAATCTATAGCATTTGTAGCAATCATGTTCTCACAATTCTGTAAATGTGTTATTTATATCATTCGAAGTTATGTTATTAGTGCTTTTAAGTTTAGAAACAATTTCTTACCAGTGAAATTTTTATTGTAATATATTTTTATGTAATATAGGTTTCCAGCACAAGGCATGACTTCCCTCCTGTTGAGAGTCTTAAGTTCAATCAGAGAGCTGTCAGTTATTGCCAAGGAATGCAAGCCACTATTGCACCCTTACAGCTATCATGTCACACTGGTTATTGTTGTGGTTCATAGGTATCATAGCTGGGTAGGACTGTTGCTTCCCTCCCTCCTTCGGAAGCTTGCATGGTACTTTCTGATACCATGAAAGCTAGTACTCAGGGATCTCTGGAGCTTGTGTCCGAAGTGCATGGTATCTTTAGCAAGAGAAACTTACCTTCCACCTCTGGGGAAGAGCCAAGGGCAATAACAACAATAGTTTGTAACAACTGGGGAGTCTCTTGGACAACCCTGGCCAACAACTCAAAAGAGGACTTCTCATATGGAGAGTTGGGGTTTCTGATAGGTGATCTTTAGCTCTTGGAAAGATCACTGTCAGCCCAGATGGGAAACTTTCATTTAAACTGTATATGTATTAACTTACGTGAGTTTGAGATATTTTTAGGTAGAAAGTAAATAATATGAATCCTTATTAATTTTTTAGACATGCTTACTATTATTTTACCCTCCTCTTTCCAATTTCTGTATTTCTCTCTTTCCCCACAAATTAGAGCCTCCTCCATTTTTCCTACATCCCCCCTGAGATCACTTCCTACCATTCCCTTTAAAAAAATACTTCCTTGAGTTCTCCTATTTGCATTTTCATTTATTAGATATCTATTAGTGATATCTCATCCAACATCCTTTGGTCTAAAAGTATTTTTATTTTCCCTCATTACTGATTTTTAATTCACCTGGACCAAGAATTCCAAATTAATATTTGTAGACAAAAGTTTCTGTCCCACCCAATCACACATCCATTCAATCCCAAATAAACACACAGAGGCTTATATTAATTATAAACTGTTTGGCCTATTTCTCAGGCTTATTACTAACTAGCTCTTATGACTTAAATTTACCCATAATTCTTGTCTATACTTAGCTTGGTACCTTTTCTCAGTAAGGCATTTTCATCTTGCTTCCTCTGCATCTGGCTGGTGACTGACTCTCTGCCTTTTCTCTTCCTAGAATTCTCCTAATCTGGTTCCCCGCCAGTACTTCCTGCCTGGCTACTGGCCAATCAGCATTTTATTAAGCCAATATGAGTGACAAATCTTTACAGTGTACAAGAGCATTATCCCACAGCATTACCCCCTTTTTCTTTTCAAAACAAAATCCTGAATCTAATCTCCTTTGTTTAGTTTTTTTCTGACCATTATCCATAACAACTTGTAACCAACACTCTAAACAAAGACAAACATCCATAATCCATTATTTTAGAAATGTGGGCATAGTTTTCTAGGCTACTTCCTGATGATTGGGGGTGCTGGAAATCTTATAGGAACCCAAAAAAAAATTTAGGATATAAGTCCTGACTGTGAGGCTTGATCATCTCAGCCAACAGTCTTGAAGCTGTTCTGGATGTAGAACTCAGAGAAAACTGCAACAAATATTTAGTGTATTTTCAGCATTCCTATTGTGATAAAATACATATAAGATAAAATTTGTCATTTAGGCCATTCTTAATACACAATTCAACAACACTGAATGCATTTGAAACATTATATACCTGTCTGTCTGTTTTCCAAAATTTTTCACTATTACAAACAGAAATTCTGTATCTATTGAATAATAACTAGCCCAACTTATCCCTATTTCCTGATCATCTGTATTCTACCATCTGCCTCTATAAATTTGCTTAATCTTGGAATCTCATGTAGGTGGAACTGTAAGATAGATAGATAGATAGATAGATAGATAGATAGATAGATAGATAGATAGATAGATAGATAGATAGATAGATAGTATGTTCTCCATAGCTGCTATGGTAGTTTAAAAGAAAATGGCCCCCAAAAGGAGTGGCACTATTAGGAGGTGTGGCTTGTTGGAGTAGGTGTGGGCTTATTGGAGGAAGTGTGTCACTGTAGAAGCAGGCTTTGAGGTCTCATATATGCTCAAGCCATGCCTAGTGAGACAGACCACTTCCTGTTGCCTATGAGTCAAGATGTAAGAACTCTCAGCTCCTTCTCTAGCACCATGTCTGCCTGAATGCTGCTTTGCTTCCTGCCATGATGATAATGGACTAAATCTTTGAACTATAAGCCACCACAATTAAATATTTTCCTTTATAAGAGTTGCCATGGCCATGGTGTCTCTTCACAGCCATAGAAGCCCTAACTAAGAGAGTTGCTTTTATGACACTGTTTTCTCTTTAGCATTTTGCATTGTTGTATGTCTAGGAATAAATTTCCCTTTTTCTTTAATCTGCTTACCTTGTGCTTCCTAAATCAAAGGGTTCCTATCTTTCATCAACACCAGAAAATTCTCAGCCATTACATCTTCAAATATTATTTTTCTACAAACTATCTTCCATTTTAGCCTTTGGATATTTTTTTTCTCCTATCATCTATCACTCTCAGTGTGTATCTTAAGTTCTTTTTCATGTTCCCTCTGTTTTCTCTGTGGCGGTGTTGAGTTCATTGATTTTCTCTTATCTGCTGACTAATTTGATGTTTAGATCATCCATTAGATGGCTAGTTCATTAACTACACTTGTTGTGATTCCTATAAAATATACGTGTTTCTGTTTTCTGTGTCTATCTTCCTAATGGTGTTTCATAAATTTCTCACATTCTTACTGGTTTTTTTACATAGCTGTTGGAAATTATTCAACAGATACTGCAGGAGCCTAGAGTATATCAGTAAATGTAGGTGAGATACAACTTCCATTATCAAGAAGGTATAATCTAATGAGGAAAAAACATAGTATGTAAATTAGAGCATAACAGGTATAGAATAGATATTTGGTTGATGTAGTGTGGGACAATTTAGAGGAGAGTCTGAATAAGCATAAGTAGGTCATACTAAGTTTTCAAGTGTGTATGGAGACTGGACTGGGTCTTAATCAGGAAGTCTTAGCCAGGTGGGCAGATAACGGGCAGACAGGATGAACACAGACTATGGGAGAAATGCATGTATAGAAATTATCAGGAATCAATTGGGTTCCTGTGGCTGAAGCTTGATGTTCTGGGCTGGATTAGGGGATACAGAGAGTCAGTGGGCTGCAGTGTGAGATCCAGGAAGCCCTGGGGAAGCCCAGAAAGTGTCAGGCACACAGTGGGGAACTAACATAAGGGACACAGAAGACCGTGTGTCCCACTGACACTGAAAAAAGCACCACTGATGCTTCTGCTGAGCCAAGTCATCTGTAATAGAGGCATCTCTGTACTCCAGCAAGAAACATAAATGCCAACAGACTGAAGAACACCAGCCAGACGCAGAGCATTCAGAGAAAGAGAGGAGAAAAAGAGAGAATGCAAATGTCAGCTCTGGGTCTGGCATTAAGAAAATATTGAACCCTGGCTGGCAAGTTTTCCAGGACCTGGCCTTTGGGATGCTCATAGTAGTTGAAACTCCAAATCTCTGCCCATTACCATATTGAAACCGATATCAATGCACAGTGAGGAAAGAGAATGTCAGAGGACCACTGCAGCCTGGCTGAGGTAGAGGTAGTAGAATCCTAAAGAGCTGGCTATCAGTGGATCCTGAAGAACCCGCTTACTTTCCCAAAGACTCTGACCAAGAGCAGGGCACACTGAGGTACAACCTAGACTTTGTGGCACTTTCTAGAGTCTAAGCATCTACAACAGTTGGTCTTGATTGTCAACTTGACTAGATTAAGAGACATCTAGGACTGGTGAAATGCACCTGTGTGTCTGTGGAGGATTTCCAGAGACGACTGATATACAGCATATGGGGTACAGGTACATCCTAAATATTCATGGTCCCTATCAATAGACTGTTGCAAAATATTTCTTTACACTGTGTGAAGATATGTCACTATGATTGACTTAATAAAGAGCTAGATGGCCAATAGATAAACAGGAAGAGGCTAGGTGGGACTTCTGAGGACAGAGAGGTGTCGGGGAAGAGGGAGCAAGACATGCACGAGGAGAGGTAAAAAGCATGAGTCACGTGGCAGCACGTAGATGAATAGAAATGCGATAAGCCTCAGCTATAGGCTGAGCTTTCGTAATTAATAATAATTCTCCGTGTCATTTTTTGTGACCTAGCGGCCCAAAGAAAAATCTGTGTATAGGCTGCCCTAATAGAAAAATAAGTAGGAGGAAGGCACTAAGCTCATGCCTGCATCCGTTACTGATGCCCTCCACTAGCAGAGTCCAGTTTCTTTGTGCTTTCAATGTGGACTCCACACAAGTGACTTTCCAGAGAACTTCCAGGCTTACAGTGCTAGACTGGGATTGCTGAGGCACCCTGCTTCCTTGAGAGAGAACCTGGTCCTCTGCGCACGGGCATCACCCAGCTTCTCTTGTGTAAGCCAGTCCAATGAGATCCCTCTATACACATTCTATTGGTTCTGCTTCTCCAAAGAACAACACAACATGCTGAGGGAATTGTAGGGGGATATTGGTTGTGCTTTCACCTAGGTGTCTTTTCTCTTTCTCTCACTCCATCTCCTTCCCTTCTTTGTTTTCATTTGTTTGTTTGTTTGTTTGGGTTTATTTTGGTTTGTTTTGTGCCCCGAATTCTGGATTTTATTCAAGATACTTACATAACCAGAAAATGTTTCAGTAAATATTAAGGAGGGTAGGATCAACTTGGAAAATATGGAATAGATGAAACTTTAAGAAATTTTTAAAATAAATATTTAGGGCCTGCGGGATGGCTCACTGGGTAAAGGCACTTGCTGCCAGGCTTGGCAACCGGAGTTTGAACCCATATGGTACAGGAAGAGAACTGATTCTGACCTCCACATGAGACTTGTATTAACATCCACACACAGGTGAGTGAGTGCACACACACACACACACACACACACACACACACACACACACACACACACGCCTTTAAAATTAAATAAACATTTGTTTAACATCTGTTGAGAATCCATAGCCAATAAATGCTGCTCTAGGCACCGAGGATAATGTGACAAAAAGACACATCCCTACCTTCCAGGAACCCACATCTGAAGAGGAGACAGCTTCCAGCACAGTATGGGTAGGACTATGCCAGGAACAGCAAATAGGAGAAGCTCTGAAGCCAGCCTCAAGTGTCAGAGCAAGCTTTGAAGAAGAGACAAGGTCTGGGACAAATAGGAGTCACCCACACACCCCACACACACCTACCCATCCTCCACCCCCATTGAAGTGCAGGAGAATCCATATCACCTATAGTGGTTTGAGTGTGAAATGTCCCTATTTGGCCCCAGCTGGGAGGTGGTTTTGGAAGGTTGTGGAAACTTTAGGAAGTAGAGGCCTAAGAAGCAGGTCACTCAGGGCAGGCCTGGTGTAGTAAGAAGTGCACGGGCTGCGTTCCCAGCGTCTGGCGCCAGGCACAGGGCCCCTTGTTCTGTCCCGCCCCACTCCCGGTGCCCGAAATAATTACACAGAAACTATATTAATTAAATGACTGCCCGGCCCATTAGTTCTAGCCTCTTTTTGACCAACTTTTACATCTTGATTAACCCATTTCCATTAATGTGTATCGCCACTTGACTGTGGCTTACCGGCATGAGTCTAAGCAGTGTCCGTCTTGGGCCAGAGAAGCATGGCGTCTGCCACACTTCCCTTCCTCCCAGCATTTCATCCTGTCTACTCCGCCCACCTAAGGGCTGCCCTATCAAAAGGCCAAGGCAGTCTCTTTATTTAACCAATGAAAGCAACAGAAATACAGAAGGACAACTACGCCCATATTCCCAAATATTGTTTATAAATATTCCTTTACATTTAAAGGGGGAGATGATATAGATATAATTAATTTACATTGGTATAAATCTTGGTTTGTTGGTATAAATTTAAGGTCAATTTTGTTATATATATGTATATTTCTGATCTTGATTAAGGTATTGTCATTGTATAGTTCATTTAAAAATGTAATATATAATTAGAAAATATAGATTGTTAATGAATAATAATAGTCAAGCTTGTAGTCATGTTAGTTAGATTTTCTAGATATAAAGATATATTTCAGTTAGATAGGCATTCTTCATATCTCTCAAAGACTACAAAATATGGCATTTTAAATGTTTTAATAATTTAGGGCTTTTCATAACAATGAGAACGTCTGCTCCTGGCAGCACCAAGCTACTTCCTGAGGAAAATGGGCATCAAAGAGGCTCCTTATGGAGTTTGCTAGCCATTTGGGCAAGAAACTGCTCTTGCCTGAACTGCTTAAATGGATACAAAAAAACCACAGAGAGAGGACTACTAAACTTGCCTAAAGGTAAAATGATCCTTCAGGGTTCCTTCTTCATTAAAAAATATACAAGACATTCTACAGGACACAAAAAAAAGTAACTAAACTGTCTTTAAATTTTCCTACTTCATAAAAATGTCTACTAAATACTATGGGCCTGTAAACTAAAAATGGATACCCCAATGATACAAAGGAACTTTGGATGGCTGTCCAGACACCAAGATGTCTCTGTCATTTACTTAGGTAATATTATATCCTTCTGGAGTCTTTAATGGAGTTAAAAAATAAATAGTTATAGTTATAATTTTCCTTTGTCATAATAAAAGATAAAATAGGTTGTAATTGTAATTCTTATTTGATAACTTTTGTTATATGTAATTTTACTATGTTAAAGTTAAAGCCTTCCTTTTGTTTAAACAGAAAAAGGGGAAATGGTGTAGGAGGTCCTTCTGTATTTCTATTGCTTTCATTGGTTAAATAAAGAGACTGCCTTGGCCTTTTGATAGGGCAGCCTTTAGGTGGGCATAGTAGACAGAACGAAATGCTGGAGGAGAGAAGGCAATGAGGCAGACGCCATGCTTCTCCTGCCCACAATGGACACTGGTTAGACTCATGCCAGTAAGCCACATCCTCGTGATAAATACGGATTATTAAAAATAGACTCCAACAGCCTGGAGATTTGGGAGCCTAGCTCCTCATCCTATCTGCTCTCCACTTCTTGGGCAGCTCCTACCCCTGCTGCCATGCCTTCTCCACCACGGTGATCTGTACACTTTCTTAAGCTGTTTTTGGTTTTGTTTTTTGTCAGGTACAGCGATGAGAAACAAACTTTTAAAAGTCCCTCAGAGCAACAGCATAAGATCAGCCACAAGGCACTAAAAGACTTTAGAGAAATATAGAGACATTATTTTAAATAGCCCAAACACTGGTGTTCTGAGGATGGGGGTGGCAGGCGGAGAGCCAGGGAGGAAGGATACAAGATGTACAGGATGGTGTGATGAGATTGCACAAAGCAAGGAAGAGGTCTTGAAGCATCAGCGAGAGACTGAAAACCGTTATAGAAGTTGATAAGAAATAGTCACTCAGTTGCCCGCTGGGGACATGGGGTAGACCCAGCAATACGAATCAAAAACCTTAAAAATTCATGTCTCCTTAACCTCATAACTCGACCTTTGGAAACTGAGCCTAAATGGAGACTTTTCATACAAGGGTATCTACAAGACATTATTTTCAAGCGGCAAAAGCTGGAAAGAAGCCAAATTCCAACAGTGAGGTCATGGCTAAATGTGACAGGCTAACAGTGCAGAGCCAATTACAGACATTCCTTCAAATGGCATTTGATGGTGGGGAAAGGTCCCTGATATAATATGGAGTGTAAAGGATAGAACACAAATGCATTTCCGGTGGGATCACTTTGTATTACAAATGTGTCTGTGCATACGAATGTGCATATGTGCACCCAGAAGAAAGACTGGAAGGGAAAAACCGCCAGAATCTCAGTGGCGGCAGAATTATAAGCAGTTGTTTTATTCCTGAAGCTCCTTTCCATAGTCTAAATTTATAAAAAACGGTCTGTTCCAAATCTGTAGTAAACATTGTAAAAGAAAACGTTGACAGGCTGTTTCTAAGAAATTGGGTCAAAGTTGGCTTTTATTATTATTATTATTATTACTCATGCTTTCCAAAATACTTCGCCAAATTCCGTGCTCTGACTAGGTGTTGCAAAAAACAAACAAACAAACAAAATTAAAAGCCTGTTTTACTAGCAACCTAAAATGTCTCAGGAGCAAACTGCTTTTTAAGGCGTTAGTGATAGTCAGCTGCAGAGAACAGGTGTCAGGCAGACAGAGCATGGCCTGGCTCCCCCCTCCCCATCTTAGGAACAGTTGAGCTCCTGGCACCTTTGCTTTTTCTTTGCCCTTCCACCTTTGCTCTTACCTGCATCTACCTCTGAGAGTGGGAAATCAGTACGACTGCTGATCTTATTCTACAATCTTCCATTTGACTCTCTTATGCACTTTCTCTGTATCCTAGCATTAGAGAGTTTGGGGATAGCACAGGCAAGGCCAGTCCATTACACTTACCAAAACACTCCTGGAGTGCTGGGAGAGAAGAGCCCACAAGGAGGAATCTGCTAGGCCAGTGGAATGCTGGACAACTGACAGAGGTGCTTGACACCAAGCCTGACAACTTGAGTTCAAATCCCAGCACCATAAGGTGGAAGGAGAGGACTCACGGCTGCAAAATGCCCTCTGACCTTCGCATGCACACCTTGGCATGTGTGTACAAAAACACAGGAGAGAGAGAGAGAGAGAGAGAGACAGAGAGAGACAGAGAGAGACAGAGAGAGAGACAGAGAGGATGGGAGGAGGGCAGGAGGCAGGGAGAGGGGAAATCTTTCTAAAATAAGGGCTCAAATCCCCACGTGTAAAGGTCTTTTATCTCCTCACTATTCTGTGGGGTTGTTTGTTTTGCATCAAATTGATTAAGAACATTTGTTCAGCCAACACATCCTGGCAGATAAGCATTCAGAGCCTTCTCTTCTCTGTGTTGGGATCTATGAAGTCTGAAAAGCCTTCTTGCAGGAAGAGACCGAAGCAACACAAAGACAGTGTTTATCATTTGCAAATATTGCACTAACTTTGCCATGCTGCGGGCACACACTTTCCATCTCTCCTTGTTCCAAATGTAGACAAGAAAAAAAAAAAAAAACCTACACTGTTGCTTGTCTTTAGCCTTTTGTGTTCCACAAGCTCCAGCTTGTTCGGAGCTTCAGCCTTTACTGACACTTCTTGCGTTGTCTCAGGCCCCAAGCAGCCATTAGTTCCTGGTGTTTTTCTCACTGTTAAGTATATCTTTTTTGCTACCAGGATTCTGCGCCACACTGTATAAAGCCAAAAAGCCATATACTCTTTCTAACCCAGTTCCTGAAGGCTTCCATAAGGAAATCCCTGTTTACATATTTCTCCTATGCCCTCCTTGATAATTGACTTTATTGTTTTGTTAGATCAATTTCTCCCCAACTCTTCACATTTTGGGGTGGAATCTTTCAGTTAGGTAGGCGTTTTCCTGCCCAACTGGTCTTCCCAGATTGACTGCAAAGCCCAGGCAAATCGCTGCCAGAAGTGCTGGCATCAAACACCACAATCTAGAAGTCAGAATCTTGCTACCTAACAGCAGGTGGAGCCAACACTTCCATTTCATTCCTCATTATTCTTTACAAATGGCAGCCCTGAAAATGGAGTGTGGCTTGTTGGTGGCCCCTTGCCCATCTCTTCTCTTAACCTTCCTTGTCTTTCATTTGGGCCTCCAGAGCCAGTAAAGATTTTCTCCGGGGTTCTGCTGCCTCTAGCTAGCTCTGCCTTTTTCATATGCAAATCTAAAGGGTGAGCATTGAGCACTGATCAACAGTCCTAACACATCCTGGTGGGCACGAGCCACATCTTGCTTGCCTGCTTGTTCCTGTGATGATACAACCCTGTTGTCTGCATCAGGCTACTGGAGTTCTCCAGAAGGGAGTTGGTCACCAACCTCAGTGACTCACCTCTGCCTCACTGGGTGGGAACAGACTTGCTGGTTCCTGCCAGGGCCGACAGCAACTGGCCAAGCTTCAGCAAAGTGGCTTAGTGTAGAGTGTCATGGCAGATGCAGGTCATCCTACCAGGCCCATGGAAGAGATTCCGCTCCTCTCCTCGCTACCCTTTGGTGGGGAGTCACTACTTTCCTCTCTGGACTCTTAAGGTGCTCAGGAAGTGTTCACCTACTCTGCTCACCAGCATTGCTTGTCTCTCTGCTCCTTGGTTTCTTCCCTAAACTGGAAGCACCATGCTTGGATGTCCTGGCCTTATATCTGTGTGTGCCTGTAGCTTTAAGAGTAGAAAGTCAGACACTGCTTGCTCTTTTAAATTTAAGTCCCTCCCATGGAGAAGTTGCAGCAACCCTCCCTTCACATATCATTGGGTTTTGTTGAGTCACATGACCATTCATTACCCAACACATGACAATGGAAATCAGCATCCCCTTGGACTTATCAGGCTCAGCTCTGGACAGAGGTTCTCAGTCCCTTGAAGGAGTAGGTTGTGGGTAAGAGATGGTAAGATGAGTGCCCACCTAAAAGGGGCACATTTGAGAAAGAACAAGGCAGCAAAACGGATGCACTAGGAAAACAGTCCATTGTGTGAGACTAGGGTAAAGCAAATTTTCTAGCACTTACTCTTATGTTCAGTGAGGAAGGACAGGAATGGAGAAAAGCCAGGAGGCAGACACCAAATATTCTTTAATATAAGTCCTCTGGTGAGAACACACATGCACACACACACACACACACCATTTTTTAATAAATTCTACTCAGCCAATTAGTGAAACTCTGTGTGACTGCCTCCTCAATGTACTGGGCCCTGGGCCCTACTCATTGTATCCCACCCTTACCCCAGCCACCTATATGGCCTATCAGAGATCTCAGGTCATCCCTAAGGACACTGCCTGTAGGCATAGAGATGCCTTCTATGTCCTCAAATAAAAGTGCTTATTAGGCTAATGTGGCAGATAAAGAAAGTACTTTTCAAGTCTAATAGCATTAGTGTAATTATTGATAGATTGGTTGGGCTCACTAAACATTTGGAGGGATGCATGAGACAAAATTCCACAGGTTTGAGATTTAAAATGAATGTTGGAAATCAAGATGTTATGACCCATTAACACTCTTAAGAAACAATAAAATAAACTGAATGCTGAAAGCAAATTTGGTTCTTCAAGTCTGGAGGTATATAAGGCAATAATTTTTTTATGACTGAAAAATTCTACTATGTATATTACTACATTTTATTTAGCCATTCCTATAATAACAGATATTCAAGTTGAATCCAAAACTGTTCTTTGGTTGTGGTGGTGGTGGTTGGTTGGTTGGTTGGTTGGTTTTTGTTTTTTTTAATTTATTAGATTTTTTTTAAAATACCAACCCAAGTTCCCCCTCCCTTCCCTCCTCCCAGTCCCTCCACACTCCCTCCCACCCCACCCCCCTCCAATCCTCAGAAAGGGTAAGACACATTGCTTTGTGGAAGGTCCAAGGCCCTCCCTACTATATCTAGGCTGAGCAAGGTATCCATCCAAAGAGAATAGGTTCTCAAAAAGCCAGTACATGCAGTAGGGATAAGTCCTGGTGCCACTGCCAAGGCAATAATTTTTATAAAAACTCCTGAAAACATAGTAAAATGTACACGTGCATCTAATGCAACAGACCTTTTTCTAAAAATAAGACATGAAAACTATGACTTCCCTGGGAGAAGGACGGGACCCTTTGATCATATTTGAGTTTTAAATTCCCAGGTGCAGAAGCTGAAGAGCATAACAGCAGAGTTAGCATCGCCATGCAGTGGAACAGATAAAGCAGATGTGAGAAATGACTTTGCGCCCTGCCCCTTCTATGCAACATTTGGAAAGACTTCCCTAATGTTTAAAATACTGTAGTTTTTAAGGAGTGTATCTGTGTTTGGTGATGTATGTTAACCATTTAACAAACATTTCCTAACTATCTACTTTGTACCAGGGGCTGCCTTGGTATCTGTTTAAATATCCTATATAAATATGAATCAATAAATATTTGAGAACCAGCTGAGGCAAGAATGTGTTTTTCTACCCACACACTCTCTCTAAATAATGTTCATACCAGGGTCTTATGATTAGCTTTGTCTGTTTCTTTGCTTGTTTAAAAAAATGGATATCAGTATGTTTCTAAATTTTGAATTTTCAGAAAAAGTATAGCTTTTACAGACCTTAAGACAACCATCAGAGCTTCTGCAAAATGGTCAAATAAATTTAACTAGAAAAAGAAAATGGCTATTTTTAATCAAATATCCTTAGTTATTATAAAGAGGAAAATATAATATAAAATCTCATATCTGTCATTTTTACTTATAAAAATGATTATGACAATATTCGGTTGACGATTGATATGATAAACTGGTGTTTTATTAACATATTACATGTGTTAAGAATCTCTTTGCAAACAATGTAAGCCTGTTCCCATGTGCTATCTGATCTATGCTTACAAATAAGCTTTGCTAAATTTCACTCTGCTTGGAACCTTTTAATAAACTGAATTTTTTATCTTAAAGTTTAATCAGCTTGAATTATTTGCAGTTATAACTGTGTTGAGTAAGTGATTTGGTGGCCATAAATTGAGCAGTGTTAGCTCTGAGTAAAACTGTTCTATTACGGATCTCATTGTTCAGTCATGTGAATAAAACAGACAGAGATTATACATAGTGAGTAGAACTGTTTATCTTTGCCAGTACACAATGGCCACTTCTCTCTGAACACAGAAAACCTATAAAAAATGTCATTCTTTGGATGACTGTGGGTGCAGCTATACAATCTTTTGCTATGTCGATCTAAGTAAATTAACATGGATTATTTAACAGTGGGATTTAAGGAGATCCAATCAGAATAAAATTGTGCTTTGGGGTGCTTGCTGTGAACTAACAGATTCCATTGCTGTGGCTACGCCTTTAACCATAGCTCTGGGAGTGCACAGTTGCTCTCTGGGAATGCAGTGTAGCAGGAATCTGAAAACCTGGTGGAAGAGTCTACCTGTGACACCTTTGGAGAAGGGGAAATGGAAGTCTGGTGGAGGGTGTGTTTGAATTACTCATGGAAGTAAGGGGATCCAAGGAAATAGATTGGATATAAAGGTCTGTGCACTTCCTGCCACATACTGTCTTGGCTTTGTGTGACCAAGCATTCAGCCCAGGTTCCAGGAAATATACATAGGTAATCAATCTATCCAACCCACCCATTCCCAGTGACCCTAGACCAGTGGTTCTCAACCTTCTTAATGCTGAGACCCTTTAATATAGTTCCTTATGTTGTGGTGAGCCCCTAACCATAAAATTATTTCATTGCTATTTTATAACTGTAATTTTGTTACTGTTATGAATCATAATGCAAATATCTGGTGTGCAGGATATCTGATATGCAACCCCAAATGGGTTGTGACCCACAGGTTGAGAACTGCTGCCCTAGACTCACTTGAACGATACATTGAGGTAGCTTTTAGATTGTAGATAACTTTCATTTTACTCTTTCCTCCTTAGCTTGCATGTTTCCTTCCCTCCACAGTAGTGGTTCTCAACCTTCCTAATGTTGCAACCCTTTAACACAGTTCCTTGTCAAGGGGAAACTGCTTGTTGGTTTCCAGATGCTCAGTCATAAAATAAACACACAGAAATTATATTATTTAAAACACTGCTTGGCCTGTTAGTTCTAACTTCTTATTGGCTAGCTCTTACATTTTAGTTTAACCCATTTCTAGTAATCTGTATAATGCCACATGGCTGTGGCTTAGTGGATAAAGTTCCATCTGGCTCCAGCGGGGCTACATGGCTTCTCTCTCATCTCTGCCTCCTTTCTTCCAGCATTCAGTTTAGTTTTTCCCACCTACCTACTAAGTTCTGCCCTGCTATAGGTCCAAAGCAGTTTCTTTATTCATTAATAGTAATCACAGCATATAGAGGGAAATCCCACATCACCTCCCTTTTCTGTTTAAATAAAAAAGGAAGGTTTTAACTTTAACATAGTAAAATTACATATAATAAAACAGGTATCAAGTAAGAATTATAGTTACAGTATTTATATCTACTTTATCTTTTATCATAACTAAGAAAAACTGTAACTATAAATTCTTCAACTCCATCAAAGACTCCAGAAGAATATAATATTACCTAAGTAAAAAGGAAGTGCATTGTAAGCAACTTCCAAAACTCTAGAATTGACAGAGACATCTTGCTGCCTGGATAGTCACTCAAAGTTCTTCTGTACCATTGGGGCATCCATCTTCAGCCTACTGGCCCATAGTATCTGACAGACTTTTCCATGAAGCAGGAAATTTCAAAGACAATTCCAGGAAAGAGCAATTTCTTGCCCAAATGACTAACAAACTCCATGAGTAGCCACTTCAATGCCCATCATCTTCCTGAAGTAATTGGTGCTGCCTGGAGCAGATGTGTCTCATTGTCATGAAAAGTCCTAAGTTCTTAAAACATTTTAAATGCCATATTCTATAGTCCTTGAAGGGTTTGAAGAATGCCTATCTAACTGAAATATATCTAGAAAACCTAACATAACTGCACACTTGACTATTATAGTTGATTATCTATTAACCTATATTTTTTAATTATACATTACATTTTCAAATGAGCTGGACAAACACAATACCTTAATCAAGAGCAGAAATAGACATATAACAAAGTTGACCTTAAATTTGTATCAATAAACCAAGATCCATACCAATGCAAATCTCTATAGCATATCCCACTTTAAATGTAAACAAACATTTATAAACAATATTTGGGAATTTGGGCCTAATTCTCTAGACTACTTCCTGCTGATTGGGGGTGCTGTTAATCAGGTCTTTCATGGTATATCCTGTGTTCTAGGTTCATCTCAGTCAGCAGTTGGGCAAAGTAATTTTTTGAGGGTGTTCTATGGGCATCCCACATCAGTTCCTCAGGTTGTAGTGACCCCAATCATAAAATTATTTTTGTTACTACTTCATAACTGTAATTTTGCTACTGTTATGAATTGTAATGTAAGTATCTGTGTTTTCTGATGGTCTTAGGTGACCCCTGTGAAAGGGTCATTCCACCCCAAAGGGGTCATGACCCACAGGCTGAGAACCACTGTTCCACATCTTTCAAAACATGATGTGTAATGTCCCATTTCTCTGATCCTTTCTAATTCATTTGAAAGGATAACCTTTCTTATCCATGCTCTGTCAGTTATTGAGTGTAACAGAACAAAGTACAGATTCTGACTTTGGATTTGAATCCCAGTACATCTTATTTAATCTTGGGCAAACTGCCTTCTGAATTGCCCTACTGGCAAAGTGATGATGATGTTGATGATGATGATGATGATGATGATATTCAGAAATAATATATCACCAGTCTGTGTTGTAAGGGAGCTTCATCCTCCAACAACCCTGCTTCACACTCCTATCCTAGCATCATGTTCCTCTGGCCCAGTGTGCAGGCAAAGACTCCCAGCTGTTGCTCATCTCTGATATTTGTTGATGCTTATACTTTCCTGCATAGGGTTTTCAATATAAAAAACAAAACTAGATAAATGTGTAATAGACTTCATAGTGAGGAAGTTTTGTCAAAGCATAAAAGAATTGGAAGAAACAAAAAGGAATTACTGTATAAATATCTACTCTAATAATATTCATATTCTAGCTGTCTTTATTTCTTGAATATGAACCTAGCTCCTGTCCTCTCCTAAAATTCACAGGACTGTGCTAAACTTAAATGGAAAGATGATCCTAGACGATGTTGATATACCTTTATTAGGAAAATGAATTTCTTCTCTGAAGTTCCAGCAAATTTCTGCCCACCTGACATTGCCCAAAATTTTCACAAACACAACTGTCCTTCATTGCAATACAGCTGCAAGATGATGGGTAACTTCCAGCCTCTAAAATGGAAGTGGTGGGAAGAAGGTGAGAACAGATGTTGAGAGAGCCTACCCATAGGATCTGCCATAGGATCTGCTACAAAGTCCCCATTTGTGAGCATCTTTGCAAGACTAGTTACCAATGTTGCTGTGGGGTCCAGGCAACAGTGAGTTTCACTACAAAAGCCACTGCCTGCCCTGACTTGCAGGTAACCAAGCAGCTTTAATATCTAAGGACTCCAAACAACCACTAGGGAAAAAAAAAACATGAGGGTTAAGGTTAATTGCCAGTTTAGCAAAATATAGAAACCACAGGGAGACAGGTCCCTGGGTATGTCTGTGGAGGGTTATATTGATTAGGTTCTCTGAGATGGGAAGACATGCCTACTATAGGTAATACCTCTTTTTAGGCTGTGATTCTGGACTTTTTCAAAAAGGGGATGTGAACTGAACAAAGATCCACACTCTCTGCTGCCTTGTTGTTGATGTCATGTGACTAGCTGCTTTAGGCTCATGTCACCTTGACCTTCCCGCCATGAACTATGAACCAGAAGAACCCTTTCTCCCTCAAGTTGCTTTAGTTGTGGTGTTCTGTCACAGCAACAGAGTCAGCTAAGCCAGAGAAGGCACAGGTGCCTTGCAGGTCAGAGGAGAGCCACCAGAGCCATGGTTTTGAGGAGGGCTTCTCCAAGTGCCCATACTTTTTATATATCTTTGTGTAGATGCTTTTGGTTGCCATGTTAGCTTTCTTCACAGCTAACAAAAAAAACCATAGTTTAATTCTGGCAGCCACATTCCCAGAACCTATGGATGCATCATGTTTGGACAAAGCTAATGTGGCAGAAGCTCTCTGGACAAGGGATTAGTCTAGAGGTGGGCAATGTGATTCAGCCTTGGTGAGTAAGATGCACAAGGAGGAAGGGGAGAGGAAGTGCGTCAACGGGAATAAAGAGGTTTCTGCTGGATAAAGGCAGCCTTGTGAGAAGAAAGCACTTTTGTTCCCGACTCACTTTCCTACCTTGGATCCGGTTAGGTGTGGATGCTGTGGTTGGAGTTATGGTTCTTTGGACTTGAATCAAGGTGATATAGCCCAAGGGCAAAAAGCAATTTTCTTCCCAAGTGATTGGTGCCTCTGATGCCATGGCAGAGTGGAAATAGAAGGAGATTAAGTCCTTGATGATTATGTTGAGTGAGTCAAAGCGTCACACCTGGAACTGCCTACCTCTGGACTACGGCTGTGAGACGATCAGTTGCCCTTACTATTTCAACACTATGGGTGGAGTTGTTCAATACTTGCTACCGAAAGCATTTCTAACTGCTAGTCCATAAAAATCAGGTCAGAGGTCAGGGGTGGTGGCACACACTTATAACTCCAGCTCAGAAATGTGGGAAAGGGGAGGATCTGGAGTTCAAGAGCAGCCTTGGCTACAGAATGAGTTTAAAGACAGCCTGGACTACCATGACATTGTTTCAAAGGTGAAGCAGGAAGAGAAAGGAAAGGAAAGAAGAAAGAAAACAGAAAGGGATGGGGAGACAGATCAGGTGTTGAAACATTTGCCTTTGCAAACATGAAGACCTGAGTACGAGCCTAGAACCCAGGAAGAATGCCAGGCACTCTCTTTCTGCCTTTCTTTCGTTCTTTCTTTCTTTCTTCCTTCCTTTCTTACTTACTTGCTTACTTTCTTTTTTTCTAGACAGGGTTTCTCTGTGTAGTCCTGGCTGCTCTGGAACTTGCTCAGTAGACCAGACTCACCTCAAACTCTGCCTCTGCACGGATTAAAGCTATATGCCATCACCACACATTCTTGTAACCCCAATGCTACAGAGACGAGAAAAAAGGACCCCTGGGGCTTGATGGCTGGACAGTCTTATTCGACTGATAGGCTTGGTGAGCTCTGGATCTATGAGAGAGTCTGTGTAAAAAGATGTGGATAGCAATCCTGAAGTCCTCTGGCCTTAACACACAAGTATGCATGCACACTCACATATATGTAGAATCACACAAATGTACACATTATTTTTAATATCAGAGCAGAGTAATGTTAGCTGGCTTATTCTTAAATAAAAACCTGAAAAGTAGATGTCAATAAAATGAATAAACTAGCAAAGCATATATATTAATAGAAATGCGACCCCATCCACACCACCAGGCAGAGACCTGGAAACAGTTATACAAAGTAATTTGAGAAGTTACATCTTTATATCATACATTCTTCCTTTGTAGGAAGATGGTGTATTTCTCTGTTATTTAAATATTTTCTGTCCCTAAATTACTATTTATTCTTATTCACATGTATGAGTGTTTTTGCCTGCATATATGTCTGTACACTATTTGCATATCCGGCATCTGCAGAGACCAGAAGAAGGTGAAACTGGAGTTGCGGGTAATTGTGAATCACAGTTTGGTGCTGGGAACAAACTCGGGTCTTCAAGAGCAGCAAATGCTCTTAACCTCTGTGCCATCTCCAGCCCCACTTACTATTCAAACAACAATATAAGCTCTATTTAGTTCTTGTTAAGTTTGCTCCTCAGTATTTCATGCTTGGGGCTATTGTCTCTTTCAAGATGGCAGGGTTCCCAACAGATCTGTCTCCTTTTCATTCCACAATATCCTAAAAAAAAAACAACACTTCGACCGTCCTGCCCCCAACTCCAATTTCAAACTGCTCCTACTCCACTCTGGGCAAACAGCAACCACACTTAACCTCCCAGGTTCATGGGCCTTTGCTTGGACTGGTTTTTGGAGGTCATCCAACCTTTATGAACAAGAAAAGGTAACATTTGGAAGCTAGCAAGCTTGAGGTTAAAACATGTCATGTCAGCAATCGCTAAACAACAGTACATCAGATTAGGTCAAGAATTTGTGAAATGTTTGTGCCAAGTGAAATGTCAAAGCACAAAGTGTGTGAACGGGGAAAAAAAACGCCTCTGTGTCAGTCAAAATGTCATTCTGTCCTGCAGCAAGTAATTTATTCCTTTCTGTCTTTATCATTCTTCTTGTTTCACATGTACTAATGTTGCCTCTGAATAATTGAAATTAATAGTGGCATTATCGGTGGCTTAGGGTAAAAACTAAAGAGCTAATTTAAAATCACTCAGTCAATTTGAACTCATTTTGAAAATGGAAATTGTTAACCCAGCCTTAAAAATAAGCCATTACCTGATTGTCCAAAGCGTTTCTACCACTGCAATTATTTGTCTGTTAATTTTTGTAATATGTATAGAAAAGGCACAGAAGACAGGAAAGAATGGACACATTTTTCAAATGCTGTACCCAAGAAAATTAGAAACATGATGGAAAAGTTAAGCATAGGCTTGATGGATCCAGATAGCCTTCAATAAATTTCATCCCAATGGCTCATTGAGTTAATTATGAAGCAAAACTCCATAATGGTCATCCCCCTTTTCCCACTGGTTTTTATTTCAAAGCTGACAGCACTTTCCAGAAAAAAATGGCTCCTCTCCACACCATGTGCTTCCTCTGACAGCAGCTTTCTGTTGCATAGGCACGGCTAAAAATGGGGGAACAGGTTCTGCTCTTGATGCTACAGTTGCCTGGTTAATAAACTGAAAACTTTCTTTGTAGACATCAGGGAAATGGCTAGGATAGGGCTAGCTGGACCCCAGAGCACAACATTTAAGGAAGTACTTCTGCTGGGGGCTAGCCCAGAAGCTGCATGAACCCTAAAGGTTGGTGTTTCCATAAACGTTGCATGTCCAGCATCTCACTAGCTCCATTCTTGTCCTTGCCAGTTGTTCCTGATACCAGTAGAGATGGAATTGGAAAGTAGGAACGCCTCTATGAATCTGCCCCTAAACTGGCTTCCTAGTCAGTTATACTAATACCAATATCAGAACTTTTACAATAAAAATTTCTCTATTTGCTACAATAAATTCTAATGGCTCAGAAAGGGGTCAACAGTGTGAAAGAATCACATGGGAACCCCTGTTCTGGCTTGGGCTTCAATTTTTCATTTGAAACTTCACTTCATCACTACAGAGAGGGCCAGACTGAGGAAAATTGAAGAAGAGAATCACAATAATCTAGAATCCCAACTTACTAAAAAAAAAAAAAATTATAGCTATTTTACAGTGGTGATGTCTTCCTCATCAGTCTCAGTGTCAGAACAGAGTGCAAACCAGAGTGTTCCTGGGTAGCCACCACTTAACAATATAAACTGTGCACCTACTGTGTTCTCAGCAAACCCTGTGGGGTCCTTCAAGAGAATTCTAGGGGTCGGAATATGGCTTGGTGTGCAAAATGCTTGTAGCACAAGCATGCACCAACTGGATCCCTAGACCCATTTAAGGGCAGTGGATAGTAGTCCTCGCACTGGTATGGAGATGGAAGTTTCTGTCCTGCCTGGTTCCACAGTTGTTCAGTCCCAAAGAAACACACAAAGGCTTATATTAATTATAAACTGTTTGGCCTATTAGCTCAGTCTGGCTGACTCCCGACCAGCGGAATGAACAGCCAGACTCAGGATTCTTCCCGGATCATGCTTTATTGGAGAGCACTCGGTTGAGGAAAAACAGGAGGCGAGAGAGCCTATAGGTTGAAGGGAGAGCGGGAGGCGAGAGAGAGAGAGCTAAAATGGCGGCTGCTTATATAGGGAGATGTGATGCGACTCATGCCTTGATTGGCTGCTAAGTCCCGCTGGCACCAGAGTCCTCGGGATTGGTTAGGGACACCTAGGTTATTGTGCATGCGGGAAGCGCCTGGACGCTCAGTCCGGAAGCATTGCCAAATATGGAATTTGTTTACCTCCAAACTGCGAGGATGCAAGCGTATGGCTCCCTGCAGCTCAGTAGTATTATTAACTAGCTTTTTGAACTTAAATTTTGCTTCCTCTGCATCTGACTGGTGACTACGTCTCTGACTTTCCTCTTCCCAGAATTCTCCTAGTCTGGTTGTCCCACCTATACTTCCTGCCTGGCTACTGGCCAATCAGCATTTTATTAAGCCAATATGAGTGACAAATCTTTACAGTGTACAAGAGCATTATCCCACAATGTGGGGGAGGTAAAAACAGGTAGATGCTAGGGGCTTGCTGGCCAGCCATTCTAGGCAGCAGTGAACTCCAGATTCAGTGAGAGATCCTGCAACAAAAATCACGTAAGGTAGAGGACAGGCAAGAAGACTTTGTGGGTAAAGGTTCGCGCTGCCAAGCCCGACAACCTGAGTTCAACCCCTGGGACCCACAAGGAAAGAATCAGCTCCTCTTGAAGTTATCCTCTGATCTCCACATACCTGCACACACACATGTGCATGCATGTCCTTGTGCATGCACACACATACAATAATAATAAAAGTAAATAAATGCTTAACTTTATTTTTTTATTAAATTAAATAATAGAGGAAGACAACCAGTATTGACCTCTGCCTGCTGATATGTGGCATATATGTGCACATGAGCCACCCCCCAGCTTCACAGAGGTGAGAACACCTGCACATACACACACATACACATATACATATATGTATATGTGTATGTGTGTGTGTGTGTATATATATATATATATATCACCAAAAATAAAATAAAAAAAGAAAGAAAGAAAAAGGATTCTAAATTCAATACTTTACATCACTCGCACAGCAACCATCTAGCACAGGCCACTTTTTCATACCTGAATAAATGAAGCTTTTCTCTGTCCAGTTTGACATGTTCAATAATGCCATCCTTGTTCAGCTCACGTATGAGCAAGGGTGTTGGTAAGAGTTTTTGAGTATAGTTTCTGGTGTTACAAGGATGCATTTTAATTGGTTGTGGTTTTCTGTAATGGTCTCTATTTGTTGCAAAAAGAAGTTTCCCTGATGAAAGGTGAAGACTGCATTTACGTATTGGTATAAGGACAAAAGTTTACAGGTTATTCTTACAGATTATACTAAGTTTAGTAATTAGTGTGTCTAGATTCTCCTTCAAAACGCAAGATTTCACGAGCACTGAGTAGTTAGCTAACTTCCCAGTATCAAACATGGTCTCCCTCTTGTTGAGCAGGTCTTAAGTGCAATTAAAGAGCTGTTGGTTACCGCCAAGGTATGTGTGCCACTATTGCAATGGTAGGGCTTTCATGTTGTGCTGGTTGCTATGATTCATAGGTTTCATCTTTCAGTAGAACTGTTAGTTACTGCCCCCCCTCCTTTGGAAGCTTTCATGGCATCTTCTGGTACCATAAAAGCTAGTATTCAAGGAGAGTTTGTTTAGGTAAGTTTCTTCTCTGGGGTCTCTGAGCCCTGTTTCTGAAGGTCATGGTGTCTTCATTATTTTCTTTTAATCATCTGGCAAGTTTTCCATTTTGTGCTAGTAGAAATGAAGCTCAATAACATTTTTACCATATTTTACTTATTACTACTTTCCAGCACCTACATTGCCTATGCATATTTGCTGAATTAAGTGGCAGAGCATGTAGAACATGTATTAATTCTGGTCACTAGAGGAGACAATGTTCTTATGTCACAGAATTTTCCCTTAACGAGACAAGAGTGTTCCAGGGCTCTTGCCCTCCCTTTGCTTTCTGATTGACCAGATAAGGTACATGAAAGAAAAAGAGAGCTTCAGACAGAAATAGGATTTTTTAAATTGTTTTATTATTATCTTCAATGACGTGTACATTGGGGGGGCATTGCATATGTGAGTGCAAGTACCCACAGAGTTCAGAAGAGAATGTTAGACCTCCAGGAGTTGGGGTTCCAGGGTGTTATGAGCCACCCAACATGGGTGCTAAGTACTGAACTCAGGTTCCTAGCAAAAGCAGCACCTGCTCTTAATGGCCGAACCATCTCTCCAGCCCCTTAAATATTTTCAGCATGAGTAAACAGAAGACTAGAATTGAATTTATTGAGCCTGTGGTGCAACTATTTTCTCTGGGTTGAACATGATTTGTGTGGTCTTGAATTAAAACATCTATGATCATCCACATACAATTAGGCCTATTTACCTTCCCTCCTGGAGGGAGGGGCAGGCTCATGAGTCTTTGGGAGATGCTCACAAGGCCCTTTACTCCCCACAGTTATTAAGAACTAAACAATTTACTAGTGTAAGACTCTTCAATAGTATGGCTGCTCATAGGTTACAAGGACTCTTCAGTGGTACAGATTTCATATGTCTTATGTAACAAGGGTGGGACTCTACAGTGGTGTAACTGCCTATAGGTTTAATAGGGGACTTTCAGGTAATATACCTTTCTTTTGTTATCTATCTCCCTACAAGTAACCCCAATAAACATATTGGTTTACCCAAGGGGACTTGGATGAAATAATTCCTTTGGTCTGTCCAGTGAATAGGTATTTTTATGTCTCCTCAGGAAAAGTCATGAGGTGGGACCATGCATAAATATGAGAGAGGTAGACTTGAGGAAACTGAAAATTAACAGTCTATTTTGGAATAAAAGTTTAATGCCTAATATATATCCAGGTAGGTGATATATATAGAGGTAGGTGTCCAGTAGGATGTTGAATATGAGTATCTATAGTTTAGAGAAAGTGTATAGAAGAAACTTAAAGTCATGGAACTAAAGATGATCCCCGGGAGACGAGTATAGGCATAGTACTAAAGTCTAACCCCTGAGCATTTAGAAGTCAGGAGTTAAAAATCGGTGATGCACTACTACAAAGGAAGGTGAGGAAAGAGACAGTGGTTGAAGGAAAACAGGCTGGAAGAATATCTAAATACGAGAAGGGGTGTAGTCTATTTAATGAAATGGAAACAATCACTGAGAAAGAGGAAAGTAACAATGCAGAGAAGAATCACTGTGAGAGTGGAGGTCTGGAGTAGTCACAGGAGCTGGAGTAGCTGGAGTAGTCACGGGAGCTGGAGTAGCTGGAGTAGTCACAGGAGCTGGAGTAGCTGGAGTAGTCACAGGAGCTGGAGTAGCTGGAGTAGTCACAGGAGCTGGAGTAGTCACAGGAGCTGGAGTAGCTGGAGTAGTCACGGGAGCTGGAGTAGCTGGAGTAGTCACGGGAGCTGGAGTAGCTGGAGTAGTCACGGGAGCTGGAAGCACAGCAGAGCCTGAGGCTGAGCTAAGATGGCCTTAGCTCCACCCACCGCAGTGCGTCCACCAGTGAGGGAAGACGGTGAGCAGGGGAGGAGAGCTTTGGGGGAATTCCCTGCAGGTTACTTCTATTTTCTTCAGCAACATATTGGACCAAAAGTCTTGGTGGAAATCTTAAAGGGACACCTAGAGAACCTGGTGTTCTGGGGATGATTTGGGGTAAAGGTGAGATGTCTTACAGGTGATTGAGGGTGTTCAAGAGAAGAGTAATGCCAAGCGTTCTTATTGAAATGACTAGGTTAGAGGCTCAACAGTAGGAACGGTGAGTGAGGTGAGAATGGAGACAAAACTACACAAGAGGCTAGGAAGGGTTAGGCTTAGACGGTCTTTTTCAATGTAATATAGTTGTGATTTATGATTTTAATTAATGTTTACTGAGTGCCTCCTGGATATCACAAAGCCTCTATAATAACTTCAAGGATTGGGCTGGAGAGATGGCTCAGCACTTAAGGGCACTTGCTGAGTTTCATTCCAAGAACCTACTTCAGGTAGTTCACCTATAACCTATAACTCCAGCTCCAGGAAGATCCAGGAAGCTTCCTAAGATACCCTCTGTCTGTCTGTCTGTCTCTCTCCCCCTCTTTTTCTCTCCCCCTCCTTCCCTCCCTCCCCACATTCATAATTAAAAATAAAATACATCTTTTTTAAAAAAAAAAACCTCACTGGGAGGTGGTGGCGCATGCCTTTAATCCCAGCACTTGGGAGGCAAAGGGAGGCAGATCCCTATGAGTCCGAGGCCAGCCTGGTCTACAGAGTGAGTTCAGGGCAGGCTCCAAAGCTACACAGAGAAACCCTGTCTCAAAAAAAAAAAAAAAAAACATTCAATAATAACCTCAACGATTGGAGACTGTCTTATTTCATCTCCATCACATATGACAAAAGGGTGGGTCCCAGAACTGAAGTTTCAATGACAGTAATGGATGCAGAATTCAAACTCCAAGTCTCATGGTCCCAAAACTAGGCTCTTTCCCTGGGCCTGTAACCATTCTTTTCAGCTGACTCACCTTCAAGTTTTTGCCCAGGACTTCCAGACTCTGTGTGGCTTACCCAGGAATCCTTAAGTTTCAATTTTCATTGTTTGAGCCTGAGACAGAAGTCTCATTCTGGGGAGAGAGGCTCAGTCCCCTGGGGGAATAGGCCTCTTCTAGGCTAATGTCCCTTTGCAGGCTTAGAGACCAACACAATGTGGCAATTCCAGCAGCCTCTGCCTGTTGGCTTTGTTCACTCCAGGGGGTAACCTTACTGAACTGCTCCAGCAGCTAGCTTTGCCTTGCTATTGCAGATTTCCTTGGGAAATCCTATAGTCCAGACCAGAGAACTTACTGGTCATTCACCATGTTGTAACTCTTCTTCCATTTAAGTAAAAAAGCAAGACCTGCCAGGCAGTGGTGGCGCACACCTTTAATCCCAGCACTCGGGAGGCAGAGGCAGGCGGATCTCTGTGAGTTCAAGACCAGCCTGGTCTACAAGAGCTAGTTCCAGGACTGGCTCCAAAAAAGCAAGACCTAATATCCTGTCCTTGTTTTTCCCAGAATGCTCTACTCTAAGGCCAGAGCTTTCTAACTCTGAGAGAGGATTTATACAAGTGACACAAGAAGAAAATAGAGGCATAAACTTTTCCACAGGACTAGTGGGATGGCTCAGCAAATGAAAACGCTGCCCACCAATGCTGACAACCTCAGTTCAATCCTCAAGAGTCACATGGCAGAATGGGAGATCTGGGTAGACTTCTGACCTTCACATGCATAGTGTACTAGAGTGCACATACTCGTACATGTGTGCGCACACACACATATGCATGTTCACACATAAATTATTTTTTTTCTAATTTCTAATTTTTGAAATTTCTAATTTCAAAAATCAAAAGCCATGCATGTCTCTTTGGAGCTGGAAGAATTTGCATGCTTTCTGCTTTGTAGTGACTACTAGAGAGGAAAGGAATCCTCAGTGCCCCAATTGAGGAAGGAACAGATGCAAGTGGGTATTATCACTGGCTCTCATCCTAGGCCGAGGTCATCACTGGCTCTCATCCTAGGCTGAGGTCATCACTGACTATATCATCCTAGGCCAAATCTCGCCATCAGAACATTCTGCCATAAGTTCTAAACCTGTGCCTCCCCATTCAGTAGCCACTGGCCAATATGAATATTAAGCACCTAAAATGTAGCTAACATAACTAAAGGACAAAATTTCAAATGTATTCATTTTCATTTTAAGCCACATGTGGCTACTGGCTATTACATTAGACTGTGCAGACCTAAATGGTAAAACAGAAGCCTGCATCACTCATCTCTTTGACTAGAGTTACCAAATGTGCCCACAAATCATTATCATAAAGACCCTTGCCTGGTCAGCTCTTCTTTGTGTGTGCGTGGAGACCAGAGATTGACACTGTCTTCCTCTAAGACTTCTCCACCTGTTTGTTTGAGACAGGATCTCTCACTGAACCTGGAGCTCACCAATTCAGCTAGAGCAGCTTGTCAGAAAGCCCCAGAAATCCTTCTGTCCCCTGCACCCTGCCCCTGTACTGGGCACTCACAGCACATACCACATGGGATGGAGTTTGGAAACACTACAGTCAGGACCTTGGGCCTGCACTAAGTCATCTCTCCATTCCTGTCAGGCCCTCTTAAGGAAGAAGGAAAAGAAACAGTGAGGGCTTGGAATGTAGCTCAGTTGGTTGAATATTTGCCTTGCTGGCAGGAAGCTCTTGGATTGAGCTTCACCGGAAAAAAAAAATCCAGACATTGAGGCACTTGCCTGTAATCCTAGTACTTGGGAGGTAAAGGTAGGAGGATCAGGAGTTCAACCTCAACCTTAGTCATATGCCAGCCTGGATTGCATGAAACGCTGTCCTGAAAGAGAAAGAAGAGGTCTCCACTGTCTTCAAATAAGAGATAGAACGCCTTTGGAGTCATGTCTGATAATTTTGACATACTCTCACTAACAATGAAGACTAGACCAGCTCATATTTACCATCTTACCATTTCTGTAAATCATAAGTCTAAACGCAGTGTAGCTCACCTGACTTCTCTACTTACAGTCTCACGAGGCCCAGGCCAAACTGCTGACTGGGCTGTGTTTCCTGGAGACGCTGAGATAGAATTCACTTCCTGGTTCCTTGCTATTGCAGTCTCTCTCTGGTCCCTGCACACTTCCTCTCAGCCTCAGAGCTCACGACTTTGCATGTGCCCTTCTCGTCTCTGATGTCCTCTGCAGCTAGGAAAACGCTCTGCTTTAAGGGCTCAAGTAATTACATCGGACCCACTCAGAATCCATTTTAAGGTCAATTGATTAGTAACCTTAATTACATTTGCAAAGTCTCTTTTGCCCATTAGCATAATATAATTACCGGAGTAAAAGTCATGAGCCAAAATTCTGTCTATCATAACCCTTAGTCAAGAAGAAGCAAAGCTGTAACCAGTAATTTTTGTGTCTTGACAAGAAAATAAAATGACTGTATTTGAAAGTAATTTTCAGAATTCTGTTTTCCATGTTCCAGAGTCCTGAGGCGTGCGTCTCACTCCAATGAGATATGGATCTCTAAAAGGATGCTCAGGTTTCAGGCTGCTCTCCTCGGACCCTAGTCTTCACAAGGACTCTCAGCAAAAGGCTTTCCCACCCCCCCCCCACGCCCTTGGAGAGCCTTTGCCATCACAGGGGACCCAACCAGCAAATCTGGCACTGTTTCTGGTTTAACCAGCACTGGGTTAGATATTAAGTCCTGATAAGGGCAACCCAGCCTGGAGGCTATTAATTAATGAACAAACCTTGTGCACAAACTGAACTACTCAGCCGCAGTTAGCGAATTCCAAGAAGAAAATGAAGCGGGTGGAAAAATACTTCCTCCTAACGAGGTGAAAAGAAAAACCGAGTTTTCAAGGCCTAAACAAAGGGCTGCCTGTGTCTGCCGTCCTCCTATGAAAAAGGAGGACGATAATGTTGAGCCGTGTGTTCCAAGAAAGAATGGAGAGAGGACCCGTTGTTACCTGAAAGAGATTAAAAGAAGCCAATTCACTTTCCAGGAATAAGCGTACGGGTGGTCTGGGAATTTGTCGTGAGAAGAGTCGTCTCATAAGGACATGGTGTTGAGGACCCTGTTTAAAAAAAAAAAAAAAAAAACAAGTCGTTTCTTTCTCTCTCCTCTAGCTGAAATTTGTGCCTTTACAAAGGGAAGAAGGTCAAAGGGAAGAAGGTGGCCCCAACCCCTGATCTGCTCCCCTGCCGTCTTGAGAAAACAGGAGGCCAAAAGGGCGATGAATCCTTTAAGAAAAGATCTAAGAACTTCAGCGTTGGGCAGGAAATCCAGCCCAAAAGATATCTCACACACTTTGTCAAACGGCCTGGCTACATTAGGCTCCCGCGGCAAAGGGCCTTCCCCTGTAAGTGGCTCAAAGTACCTCCTGCCATTAATCAGTTCACCCAGGCCCCGGAGGGGGAAACTGTACCCGGCTGCTTAAGTCTGCCCGCAAGTACAGGCCAGAGACAAAGCAGAAAAAGCCAAGGCTGCTGGCACACGCCGAGAAGGAAACTGGGGCCAATACAGTCACCACCTTGGTGGAGAACAAGAAGACTCAGGTGGTGGTGATTGCCCACGATGTAGACCCTGTTGAGTTGGTGGTCTTCCTGCCCTGTGTCGGAAGGGAAGGCGGCTGGTCCACAGAAAGATGTGCCCCCACTGATGCCTTCACACAGGTTGACTTGGAAGACAAGGATGCTCCGGCTACGCTGGTGGAAGCTGTTTGGACCAATTACAACACAGACAAGATGAGATCCTCAGCTGCTGGGGAGACAGTGTTCTGGGTCCTAAATCTGTGGCTCTCATTGCCAGGCTAAAGAAAGCAAAGGCCCAAGAACTTGCCACTAATCTGGCACACGCCGAGTGTACACACTGCTGAGTTTTCTGTGCATAAATATAAATTACAAAATTGAGAAGTAAAGAAAACCTTCTACTCAGCTCACTTTAGGGGGGAAAAAACTACCTTGTTTAGGAAAATATCTTGAAAAGTTAGGTGAGGAAGAGGTTAAGTTCTGAGACAAGTAACTCAACTACTTTGAAAAACGGGTGGGGGCTGGGTGGAGAGGGAAGGTCCTAGAGAGATGGTTCAGTGCTTAGGACCATTTGCTGTTCTTCCAGAGGATCGTACTTCCGTTTCCAGCACCCATATCAGACAGCTCACAACCACCTGTAATGACAGTTCCAGGTGATTCAATGTCCTCCCCGGCTTCTGGGAGCACCTGCACATACAGAAAGACATACACAGAGAGATACATAAATTAGAATAAATTTTAAAGAAGCAAGATAAGAAGGTGGACATGCTGATACATGAATGTCCAGAGTTCAGGCAAATTCAAGGATAGTCTGAGCTAGTGAGTCGATACATTAAAAAAAAAAAAAAAAAAAAAAAAAAAAAAAAAAAAAAAAAAAAAAAAAAAAAAAAAAAAAAAAAAAAAAAAAAAAAAAAAAAAAAACAGGGGTGAGGGAGAACATTAGCAGTCAGTGATCTACAACACGTTGCTAGCTGTTATGAGTAGCAATTTTGGAAGAAACCAAAAAGGAACCAAGTTCCATGGGTGCACATGGGATGGAAGAGAAGTCATGGAAAGCTGGAGATCACAGCAGGGGTAACCAGGAAGACGGTCATCTCATAGGACTGTGCATAAACCTGGGGACAGCACCATACTTCCTCCAGGGTGGGGCTTAAGCAACCTTAGCCTTTGCTATGGAGGCCAGGCGGCCCTAGCTGCCTTCTGCGAGTGCACCACTCACTGATTCAGCATTGCAGTGATCGTGCTGCTTTTCACAGCATAATCTTTGTCACAGTTGATGTGACTTAATTTGTCAATTTTTCCAGAACGAGTTCATAATTTTTCCCATTGTGGACCATGTTCGAAGATTCGGTGATGGGCCTCTCACCCAGCACAGCATTGGGTGAGGTGTACTCATCTTGGCAATCCACAGCAGGTGTCAAGAAGCTTTATCAACAATCACAAGCCTTGTGGTTTGGATCTGATGTACATACCCCCAAATACTCATAAGTTGAAAGCCTGGTCTTCAGCTAGCAGAACCAATCAATGCAGTTCACAAAAGGCCTGAGGTGTATGCATTTCTCTTCTCTTTAATTCAGGTTTAATGATTCTAGCTTCCTTATTTGAGGCTGGCTCATGGTAAAGCACACTAAACCTGATAGCTGTGTCCCTGAGCAGAGGCCTCGTGTTGCTGACCAGATCATAACGCGGGCAGCACCTAGCTTCAGGCACCACCCAGCACTCTCTCTGCATCCCTTAGCCAGCAGCCCGGACTCCTAAACTACTTAATATCTCTTTACCTACCTCTCTACCTCGGCATTCTTTGCCTCCTCCCTAAGTGCTAGGCCTTCTGGGAGTCTGCCTTTTTCTCTAACCCATCCCATCTCCCCTTAACACATCTTCCTATTCTTATAACCCTCTGCTGGCCTTCTGAAGTCCTCAACCATTTGTAAACCCCCTTCCTTTTATACCATAAACTCTTCCATGGGTTCCTTTCTGCTCTGCCTTAATCTCCACAGCATCTCAATAAAGAAAACTGCCTTTCCGGGGCAGGGAGAGTGTTTACTCTTCGTGCATCCTCAGGCATCGGGGGAATATCTAGGGCATATTTACATTCTGATTCCCATCCTCAGTGTCCCAAGTCTTATTCTTCATTCATTCTAAGACCTTCTACCCTTCCAGCTGTTGTTTTAGCCAAGGCTCCCACCACCTTCTCTCCGCCCCTCCTTCAGTCATTCCTGTGGTTTCATCCTGAATGTGACCATTACCCAGAACTGTGTCAACACTGCCAACTTAAACTCTAAAAGTCTACCAACAACTGCTACCAGTTCTCTCTCTCTCTCTCTCTCTCTCTCTCTCTCTCTCAAGCAAACAAAGTTATGCTTGGTATAAAAACCTGGGATCCAGCTACTTGAGAGACTGAGACAGAATGATCATAGTTCAAGATATACTGAGTTCTATCGTAAGTTCTAGGCCAGTCTGAGTAATTTAATGAGACCTTATCTTTAATGTTTTTAAAGGGCTTGGAATGCTACTCAGTGGCAGAACACTTGCCTAGAATACATAAATTTACTAACAAAAAGAAAAGAGGAAGAGAAGAAGTGGAGGAGAAAGAAAGAAAAGAAACTGGAGCAATAACTTAATTGGTATAGTGCTTGCCGTGCAAGTGTGAGTAACTAAGCTTAATCCCCAATGCCCACACAAAGTCTGGGTGTGGTGACAGCAGAGTAGCACGTACGTACAATCCCAGTGCCTGGGAAATGAAGACACGAGAATCCCAGGGCCTCACTGGCCAGTTGGCCTAGCCAAATCAGTGAGAGACTGCAGGGCTCCTAAGGAGCAACATCCAAGATTGGCTTCTGGCTTGTGATACACATGACGGGGTGGGGGTGGGGGTGTGCAAACACAGACACAAAAGAAAGAAAACAAACTCCGACCTAGTTCTGAGTGCTAATCTATGTGTATTCAATTTGCATCCATCTCTCATTGCCTTCCCCGCCTCGCCTACGTAGACCTTACTTATCAAGTCAGTATTTTAACACTAACGTCTATCAATCCGTTTAAAGACAGCAACACCTGAGAATATGAAAGTTCATCTATAAGTGAAATACTAAAAACAGTAAATATTGTCCTACAAAAGAAACATTAATAGCGCTATTACTGATATTGACATTATCCATATAATCTTAGGATTTTCTGCCAAATTCTGACTAATATTTAATGACAACTAAGTCTGAACAAAAATATGCCAAATGCCTATCGATGAACTCTGCTTTTATTTAAAGAGCTAAAGATGTCTATTACCTTCTAGTTTGATTTGGAGCACTGGATTATATCTTAGTGCCAAACTATCCAAAGCCACTTCCATCCAATATTCTCACCAAACTATATGTCCTAGTTTGCTTTCAATTATTGTGATGATAACAACTGAACAAAAACAGCTCGTGGAGTAAAGGGTTTATTTCATCTTACAGATTATAGTCCACCATGAGGGAAGTCAGGCCAGAAACTAGAGGCCACAGAGGAAGGATAATTACTGGCTTGCTTCCAGGATTGTGGTCAGCTCCCTTTCTTATACAACTCATGCCCAAAGATGGCACTGTCCAAAGTGAGCTGGGCCCTCCTACATCAATTAGCAATTTAAAAATGCCCACATACAAACGGGCCAATCTGATGGAAGCAATTTCTTAACTGAGGTTCCCTCTTCCTAAGTATGTCAAGCTGACAGCTAAGATTAGCCATTGCACAGTACCTAATACTTCAGCTCTCCATAGGAAACTCTGGTCACCATCAAGTACACTTTGCTCTTGGGATAGCAGCCACCATTCTCTCCTTCCTTCTTCTTTTCCTCTTCCTCCTCCCCATAAACCATGACTCTTTGAAGCTGAGGTCCAGAATCTTATAAAAAATAAAATTCTTACTCATTATGGTGATACATTCCTGCAATCCCTGAAGCAGGGAGATAATGAATTTGGGGCCAGCCTGGACTACACTGTGAGTAACAGGCTAGCCTGGACTACACTGTGAGTAACAGGCTAGCTTGGACTACATAGCAAAACTCCCCTTACTCCTCCCTCAAAAAGCAAAAAAAAAAAAAAAAAAAAAAAAAAAAAAAAAAAAAAAAAAAAAAAAAAAAAAAAAAAAAAAAAAAAAAAAAAAAAAAAAAAAAAAAAAAAAAAAAAAAAAAAAAAAAAAAAAAAAAAAGACAACTGTCAGAAGTTTTCATCCAGCAAGAGTTAAGCAAATGGTTGCTAGGAAACTGTAAAAAAAAAAAAAAGAATAGTAATTTAGGGTTAAAAATTCCAGATAATACAGAAGAAATGATGAGTCCAGAAGGGGATCAACAATAGAAGACACAGATTTGAGCCAAATGCAACATCCTCAGCCCAGTTTTGAGGACCACAGTTAAAGCCCACTCACAGAAATGGGTCAGAAGAGTGAGGGGGTATGAGACAGAAGACATTCACTAAGGTACAGCAATATAGGAGTTTAAGTCAAGACTCAGGAAGCAAGACTGGTAGCATATCGATGTGTAAAGAAGGCCCCTTCGCAAGGCTTTCTCCACCCCATCCACCAGGCCATCTGGGATGTCTGAGAGCTGGGCAACTGGCATGAGACGCCGTGAGAGGGATTTGCTTACTCTCTGTTGGAGGGTGGCTATGGTGAGCCTGGCACCTCTACTGGCAGTCAGAAAACAGTCAGGAATTTGTATCTAAATCCCACTGGTTTATGGAACTGAAACTATGGATCTGCCAATCTTTCCTGGAAGAGGGTGTCACTAATGGGATCAGCTTTGACAGTATATTCTGGCTAAAGCCACAAGTATGTTTCAGTAGTAGCTAATTTAATGGAAACTTGGTATATGCTAAATTCAGGGTTAGGTCCAGAGATGTCAACGATAAATATAAGCAAGATGAAAATATTAACACATATGTATCCATAGCCTCTGTCCCCCCTTTGTAAACACCCCCAAACTTTGATGGAAGTTTCTGCCTGTATATTCCACGTCTGGAGCTTTGCTGTGCTGATTAGGAAAATGAATTAAGCAGAGCACTGTAAGAAATCGAAGAGGATCATCTAATAAAGACAGGAGCCAGAGATAAGAGGGTAGGGAGAGCAGAGATGATGGAAGACGAGCAAGTGAGTAAATGAAGCTGGTGCAGGGATTGAGGAAATTAGGAGCAGATGGGTCGATAAAGGACTTCAGCAGACAAACTAGTTTAAAAGGCCAGAGCAGAGATAGAGAGATGGCTCAGTGGTTAAGAGCACAGGCTGCTCCTCCAAAGGACCAGTGTTCAGTTCTCAGCACCCACATGGCAGCTCACAACTGTCTTTAGTTCCATTTCCAGGGGTTATCTGGCCACTATGGACACTAGGGCATGCATGTGGTACACAAACAACATGCACACAAAGTGTTCATGCACTTTAAAAAATAGTAAATTTAGCATTCTCTCCTCTGTGTGTGTGTGTGTGTGTGTGTGTGTGTGTGTGTGTGTGTGTGTGTGAGAGAGAGAGAGAGAGAGAGAGAGAGAAAGAAATCATAATTTCTGCCCATCCTCTCCTGGAGAGACTTTGCAACTGAGAAAATGTGTCACTCATGGATGCCACATAATAAAGCTGACCACAAGGTGGCCCAACATTTGAGGGATTATAAAATAAAACACGATCCCTCCAGATGCCCAGAATCAGATAGAGTAAATAGACATTTGACATGAAATAACATCATAAAATGCTTTAAGCGCTGTTGGGTGTAGAGGACATGGGTGGCAAATGAGAGGTCATGCCCTGATTTGTTCCTAGTCAGGCGAAAGCCAGGTGCTCTCAACAACAAGGTCAGAGGAGGTTAGGAGGGGACTGTTTAGCCCCTGAGCTGATTACAGGGAGCCCTGAACAGGAAGAAACAGAAAACCCAGTTTCTCTTCTCCAAACAGTCAAAATTTTACCACCTCTAATTCCCACCTGGACGTCAGGCAACAGCCCACCAGGGCCACCGGAGCTTCCTGATCATTTGGTGAGGGAACATTAACTGTGTAGGGCGCGGCTGCCTTTCTACTCCAACATTGCCTAAACAAAGGAAAATGTGTGTAGACTGAGCGTGTCAGTGTAAGAGAACACTGCGCCGGATCGTGTAAGCACAGAAAGAGAAAACGATGAATGCTAAATGAAGCCTGAAATTACATAAGTGAAATGCTAAGTCAGCCCCAGAGCCCTGCAAGATTACAGCTGCGGTTTGCGTTGAGTTTGCTACCCCCAGGCACAGGGAGGACCTAGAGTTTCCAAGCCGGGCTGAAGCAATCACTTTGCTAGTGTGTGCCAGCCAAGTGACTCACTCCCAAACCTGTTTAATATGAAACAGCATTAGGAGACTGGATATAGCCTCAGGGAGATCAGCTGGTAACCAGCTCAGATTATAGCTACAATCCCTCAAATGTAGCCACTTACAACGATTCTCTCCACATGTCTTCAGAAACGTACTGCGCTGCGTCCAGAAAAGGGACTGTCCTTGAAGTCCATAGAACAGACTGCAGGCTCCCATTCGATAGAAATTTTTATAGAACTTAGATCAGCTTTGTCAGGAAATTGAGACTGTCACTTTGCTCATAAAGTAGGGCAACTCCTCCCCTATCTAGCCCTTGAGGTAGTGTTGGGGACTGAGTGAAGGGTATGAAAATTGAGCAAGATGAGAAAGATGACAGAGTGCTGCATGCTAGGTATCCTATTACCCATCAGCGCTGTAAATCTCTGTTTACACTTTATTGGGTTTAGAGGGAATTTCTTTACATGCAGGAATGAGGAAATCAACACAACAACATTTCGCTTCATACTTTAATAACAGCATGGGAAGAGCCAATTCAGCGGCTTATTGTGGACCTTTGTCATCCTGAGCAATAAACTGCAGTCCTCTCAAGGAGGTGACGTCTCCCTCCTCAGGGTTTTCTGGATCTATTAATTAGACCATTGCTGTTGTTTTCCAGCCAGTGCTTTGAAGAGAGTGCTGTTTGGGAAGTGTCTGCAGGACTATTCCTCCCAGCTGCAATTGTAAACAAAAACAAAACGGGGGATTCTTCTTCCTTCCACTTTTCTTTCTTCGGTTCATTCCTCCCTCCCTTCTGTGTGTATGTATCTTTTATTCTCTATATCCCAGAGGAGTTAGAGTGAAGTAAGTGTGGCTTTTGCTTCAAGTAAAAAAATCTTAGGAGACCACAAAAAAGAAAAGACACCAACAAATTATTTTAAATGACAGCAAAATCTCACAATGAACAAAATATCAACAGTCCACATAACAGTGATGTCACGCAGAAACATATTAAAGATCAAAGCAAAAGGAAAAGTTGGCAATCCCACTCTTGCCTATATTTAAAATGGTGGTGTTTTGTTCACCGTGGACTTTTGAGTTCACTTTGTATATCATAAGTAGCATCCTTTTTCTTTCTTAGCATCTGATATTACAGTTTGCTGTGGTATTGGCAGTGCCTTGAACTTGGTTAAGTGCTGTGCGTGTGGTATGAGACAAGCATGGCTCCCAGGAGCAAAAAGTCAACTTGATACTGAAGAAAGAAACTAAAGACACTAGAAGATGGAAACACCTCCTGTGATTATGGATTGACAAAATTCGTACTGTGAAAATGGTTATATTATGGAAATTAATCTATAGAATTGATGTAAGCACTATCAAATTTCCAATAGCATTCTTCATAGAAGTAGAAAAGCAGCCCAAAAATCCCCATGGAAACACAAAAGATCCCAAAAAGCCCAAATGCTCTTAAGGAGAAAGATGATGGAAGAATGAAAAAAAACCTGATTATACTACAAATTATACTACAGGAATATAGTAACTATACTACAGAAGCATAAACAAAAACTGCATGGCGCTGGCCCAAATGCACATGGAGGCCAATGGAATAGAATAGGAGCTGAAAAGAGGCTCTAATAGTTGAAAGCCACCTACTGCTCTTGCAGAGGACACAAGTTCAGTTCCCAGCACTCACATCCAACAGCTCACAAGTGCCTGGAACTCCAGCTCCAGAGGACCTGATGCTTTCTGGCCCCATCAGTCACCTACATTCAGGTGCACATGACCCACATGTGCACACAGAGAGAAAACAAATAATTGGAAAATAAATCTTTAAAAAACCAAAAATAAACTCACACAACTACAGTCACCTAATTTTCATTCTCTCTGTCTCTTTCTGTCTCTCTCTCTCTTTCTCTCCTTTTCTTTAGACAAGGTCTCCTGTAGTTCTTGATGTCAAACTTGTAGCCAACAATGATCTTGAATTTCTCATCCCTCTACTCCCAAGTGTTGAGATTATAGACTTGCACTACCACACCTGGCTTTTATGGGTCCAGGGAATCAAACCCAGGGCTTCACGCATGCCAGACAAGCACACTATCAACTGAGCTCCATACCTAACACTTTGTTCATCCTTTAGGTTATTTTGAGTCACGGTCTTGTTCTAGCAAGGCATAATCCCCCAAAACAGTTTTAAAACTTTACATCTTCATTCAGTGGGAAATCTGCCCTTCATCATCTCAGGCCTGGAATCCTGAGGGAGTGTGAGCCTCTGCTCTCTGTTCCCCCTTAGGGTCTTCCCTTCCACTCATTGCCTGCTGTTTTGATAACTATCAAAAAGTGAAGGGTTAGCAGGGAAAGGGAAAAGGGAGAGCCCAGTTCTTACCAGGCTCGGGGACATCACTTTCTTTTGCCAAGAAGATGATTAACAGAGAACCTGCATTTGTGGACACTGATGATGGTTCATCAGAGCTTCCCTGGGAAGATGTTTGTCCCCATGGGATGGTGAGTTTGTGGCTGTTTATTATATAATAAAATATACTTTTATATTCTGTATATACTCTAAAATCTCCATCTTGTTTTATTTTAGACAAGATCTCACGTGGCCTAGGCTAGCCTTGAACTGGTTCTATGGCCAAGAATTAACTTGAAATTCTGATCCTCCTGCTTTGATCTCCTGAGTGCTGGGATATAGACAGGTGCCACTATGCCAGGTTTTTGAGGTGTGGGTGTAACTGAGCTTCAAACCTAGCCCTCTTCTAAACTTTTTAACTTGAGAAACAACTGTAAGAGGGAAAAAATGTTGAAAAATCCTTATTGCACATAAACAAATCCTCACACACTGTCTCATTTTCTCCCTGTGTCTTTTTTACAACCAACCATTTCTGCTTTGCCCATCATGTTTTAAATCTCCATATATCAATAAAGATAAACATTTATCTGGATTGAGATCAGCTTCCTTGCCCTGTCACACGCTGGTTTATTTCTTGCACATTCTGAATAAGCAGAGCAATAGCTCTGCTGGCTTCTAACTTCTTTGAGCACAAATGACCCTGGCTAGAGTCCAGTCCACTCCTAGCCCCGAGAGACCTCGTTGAAAGAACTAGAACATCTCTGCCCTTGACCTCTAGGAGAGAAATCAACAAGAGTCCCACAGTAAGAAACACACTATGAGAACAGCAGTGGCTTTCTCAAGGCAGAAAGCAGGTCTTGTTCTCACCACTGATTGTTTTGCTGCACTGCCTGTCTCCGAGCTTGGCAATGGAGGGACAGAACACCCAACAGCAGCTCAGCAGTCGTCCCCATGCTAATAAAATAATCACCTTCACTGTTTAGTTTCATGGTGCCAAAGACACATGCCTTGTAATTTTGAACATTCTTTTTTACACAACACAGTTTTCGCTACTCAGCATTGTGGGTAGAATTTATATGTGTGGCTCTGTTTTGGTAGAAATAGAAGACAAATTGCATTTTCATACAGTCAGATTCAGGATGCCTGAGGGAGACACTTTCCCAACATGAAAGACTTCAGGATCCTAAGGAGGACAGAACAATTAGTGAGAGATGATAGTCTTGTGACCACTGAGAAAAGCAGCTTAAGGGAGGAATGATTCATTGTTGTCACATGATTCAGTTCAAGGTTGGGTAGCTCCATTGCTCTAACCCTGAGGTGAAACAAATTATCTCAGCAGTAGAGGGAGAGTATGCCAAAGACAACTCACCTCATGACTCTGAGAAACAGAGAGAGGGAGTTGGGGCTAAGGCAAGAAAGACTCTTGAAATATACACCTTCGTAACCTACTGTCCCCCAACTAAGTCCCACCATCTCTTGACATCCCAGAGGGGAAGGTAGCACTATGTGCTGGTATCCAGAGTGCTACCTTTTGGAGACCATGACTTCAACACATAAGCCTTTGGAGCAGTGGTCCTCAACCTTCCTCATGCTGCAATCCTTTAATACAGTTCCTGGTGTTGCAGTGACACCCCAACCATAAAATTATTTTCATTGCTACTTGATAACTATAATTTTGCTACTATTATGAATTGTAATGTAAATATCTGTTTTTTCCAGGGGTGCTAGACGACCCCTCTGAAGAGGTTCCGACCCACAGGTTGAGAGCCACTGCTTTGAAGGGATCAGTTTTTGTTGTTGCTGTTGTTGTTATTTTTCCAAGACAGGGCTTCTCAGTGTAACAGCCCTGGCTGTCCTGGAACTCTCTTTGTAGACCAGGCTGGCCTCAAATTCCACCTGCCTCTGCCTCCCAAGTGCTGGGATTAAAGGTGTGCACCACCACCACGTGACTTGAAGGGACCTTTTTAATCTAAACCACAGCACAACAAAACACAGAAAAAAGCCAATGCAGAGTCAAGGACAGACTTCATATTGCACATATAACTTAAATTTTAAAGATGGTTAATCTCTATTTGTTGCGTAAGGGTGCTTTGTCTTCATGCGTGTTTGTGCACCACATTCACGAAGCGCTCATAGAATCCAGAAGATGGTGTCCAATCCCCTGGGACTGTTACAGCCTTGTCCGTGTGTGCTGGGAATTGAACCTGGGTCCTCTGGAAGAGCAGCTTAACTTCTGAGCCATCTCTTTAGGCCCAACTCAACTTTTTAAAACATGGGTTCTAATAGGACTTTTAAAACTAATCTCCATGTAGTTCAAGCACTAAATTAGTCACCATTCTTGGTTTCTTCTGTGAAACACACTAACTAGTGCCCAGGACACTCGGGGCCATGTTTATAGGTCATAGCTCCTTCTCTAGTTGGTATTTTCTGTGGCCTCAGTTGAGTATAACACACAGCAAGAATCAGTTTGTCTAAAACAAAACCTTCAGGTAGGAGGTGAGTTTGTTATGGCAACTACCTGATTTAATCAAATATGTCACTGCCCATGAAATATGAGTATGGAAAATAGTTAAGGTTTCTAAGAAAATTATGAGGATTGATTGGAAACACTTGATAAAGTCAAAGTGCTTTTTTAAAAAGTCTTAAACTAAGAGAGGAAGATAGGAGAAACTGGTTCTGTTTTTCTATAGCACTGAAAAGTAACTATTGTTTACAACTATCTATGATATATCCCAAAATAACCAGGAGATCGTGAAAGTTCAACACAGAAATGATTAATGGTTGAGGAGCTAGAGGGGCCTGTTACCCTGATTTGGTCACAGCACATCGTGTACATATATTAAATTATCATACTGTACCCCGTTAAGATGAGCAAATACCTCAGTTTTTAAAAAATCAAGTGAACAAAATTTAGAAGCTGGCAGTCAGTGTACTTTAGTGGGAAAACATACTTGTTTAGCTTATGTGAGACCCCACGTTACATCCCCAGAAACACATACATGACGTGTGCTTGCGTCCACACACACACACACACACACACTCACACACACACACACACAAACACACCAACTATGAAAGATTGCAAGGAGCAATGAAAATATATAATTAATCTACATTTATATTGCTTTGCAGCAGTTTAAAGTTTCTGATCCATTTTGACATAACACAGACTGGAAATTGTGGAGCACACATCATGAAAATGACTTATGCAGACAGATATCTTGGAGTTCTAATTAACAGTCTCATGCCCAGAGAAAGAGTATGGCAGGGAAATTAATGTATATTTATGATTTCCAATCCTCTAACTTAAAATGTTAAACTATGTATGAGGGTCTCCACTCCAGCTTCTCTATCAGCCAATCTGATGCAGGTGCTGAATAAGAGTGAAGGACGAACTCAAACCTAAAATTGAACATTTTTGTGTTGAGATTAAGAACAAGTTATGTTTTAAGCATTTTGGCAATTTACAGGTATTTTGTTTGACAGATGGGGCATCTCAAATGTTGAATTTAGACTTGTGATTTTTACTTGAAATATTTAAATAAATTTAATTGATGGTAGATTTGGGATTTAAATTTGAGACATGTAAAAGTTGGATTGGTGCTGTTTATAAGCTGTGTTTGAATTTTCCAGAATTCTGAGGTACTGAATCTATAACTTGTGAGTTATTAGGTTTGTAAATAGAGTGCAAGTACTTAGGAATATTGGCTTATTAGATCTGTAAACTTGCTTGTTGAGTACATGAAAAGATAAATTGCATTTTAGTTATAGCTTGAGATCTAAAAATTCCATTAAGTTAGTAAATGTTTAGAGAATTTTTTGTACTTGTAAGCTACTAGTAAGTTCTATTAGAATGTTCTACTTATAAAAAGTAACAATTAAAAGTTAAGCTTAG